>JAPQRP010000008.1:16030403-16044893 GCA_037367295.1 Apogon hyalosoma | reverse complement strand
CAGCTGATAGTTTACATTATAGCTCTGTTAGCTTAGCTCTGTTTTTAGATGGAAAACAGCCACAGTAAAACCACAAATCACCTCTGTTTCATGTACAGTTTGTGTTTTCAATAGCTGCACTGAAGATCTGTTGGGAATTGAACAAACAAGGTCATGGCTCATAAGGTAGAGTGGGTCGTCCAATAACTGAAGGGTTGGCAGTTCGAATCCCACTCTGTCCCAGTCATGTGCTGTTGTGTCCTTGTGCAAGACACTTCACGCAGTGTCACTCACATGTATGAATAATGTAAAGCGCTTTGGGTGCCTTGAAATCTAATCCATTATTATTAGAGAACTGTCACAGTTTAGTCTGAACCATGGATCGACAAAGCAAAGATAATAACATCCCATAATAACTTTAAACCTTCATAAGCCTCAGAATCAAACTCACCCATGTAGAAGAAACGCTGCCATTTCAGCATCATTAGATTTTCATTCACAGTGGAAACAATGGAAATGCTTCTATTTTTATCACTTCTTTTCTTTGACTTAATGCTTCTCATCCTCGGCACAAAGACGAGTTTCCCTCCCAATAGTTTTGAAAAGTGTAAACGAAATAAAATAAAATAATAATAACTAGATCCTCTGATCCAGTTCATTCCTTTACTTTCTCTGTAAATTCCTCGGTCATTTTCAGTTGAATAACCTCTCAGCTGGCATGTCTGTTTCTGCACATGAAATTGGACACCACGGCAACATGGCCCTATTGTTTATCTGTTGCTAGGTAACCCACTTCAATGATGATTCTATGATTCTGGGAATAGCAATGTGATTGTAAGGCTATTGTCTTACAAAATTACTAATATCTCCCAGAATATTGGTCCTATCACCTTGCCGTTTTCGCTCGTCTCTTCCTTGACCAAAAATCCAAAAGTGTGCCAAACCGCAGCGGTCAGCTCTTTCTGGATTTTGTGTGATGCCCGAGACACACACACACATAGTCCACTTCCCTTTTTATAATATAGATGAAATAGGTTATATTTAATAAAAACAGTCATATCCTTGAGACTGTCCCAACAGTGACAGACTTATTAAAATACAGATACAGGCTAAAAAACATCTAAAAAAAAACAATGAAAACCGAGCAACACGGAACTATATTGATAAAAGAGCGGTATCATGAAAATATACTGATGTACTTTGAAAGGTCAACGTACGGACCCGATGTGATCGATTTGATCACTGTATGAGGTATTCACAGTAATACGAGCGGAACAAACCTGGCTTGGGATCCTTGAATAGAAAGAAACAACACTCGCATCCTTGCACAGTCATTCCTGTTGGTTTTTATTGGCGAGTGATAAAACAGCTTATTACTGGCACCTACTGTTTTAGGGAATTACATACGGTACCTCCATAAAACGCATCCTGTTAAGCTGAGTTCTTACTGATTTGTCCTCTACAAAGGAATCCAAAGACAAAAATCCAAATATGTGGGTCAAACTCTGCACACTGACCCGCTCAATTATGCATCATCCAGCAGTCTGCGGCGTGGAGTGAAGCCGGCCCTTCAGCTCCACTCAGTGAACACAGTGAATATACGGCAACACAGACACACGCTTATTTGTAATAACTGCCTCGCAGGCAGTGTTGCAACTTCTGTCCCTATTAATGTAATACACTGATGAATAATGTAGCAATCAGTGATGTAACAGCTATGTACATTAACTGCTAATCACTCAATTAAGAGAATTTTTTGTAATGATGTAATAATTATGGCAATAAGGCAACACATTAAAAGAGTAATTAAAGAGAAGCAAAATATTGAGCTTTAAACACATTAACCTACAATCACAGTGAATTCGGTCGTCGGAGCAGATAAAGGCTTAAGCAGAAGTTTCGTGTCCGCCTTCGTTAATACTCCATCCACAACGTCTCAATTCCCCATCTCAGACGATTTCATTGAGTCAATCGCATCTTTAACCCTTTAACAACGGCGCACTTTAGAGCATTCAAATTACCGTAACCCCTGAATCGTTTGTGCAATCCACAAAATTCGGAAAGTTGAGATTCTGAGGTTTCGAACGCTATATAACACTTTACAGCAGTGGAAAGTGTGTATAATGTGCTCACCCGGATACTGGAGGGTTAATAGATACAATAAGGTCTGCCTGGGGCGCTAATACAGAGGGGTGAACATGACAAATTCATGGGGCCCAGTATTTGAGGGGGGCGCAGTGGATATAGGTTAGAAGTTGTGAAAATGTCATATCAGAGCCGCTGCATTAGAGAGAAGGGAGGTGTAGAGGTCGGAGGCGAACACTGAAAGCGTGTTAAGTTTCGGTTTCACAGTATCGTACGTGATGTTGTGAATGGACCGCACGATAGTCCATTTCTGTAGGGTCCACAACGATTATACTTTCACAGGGCCCGGAACTGGTAGCGGCACCCCCGGTGTCTGTGTGGTGTCAGATTGTAACTACGTAGCTCGGCAACGCAGAGACACCGCCTCCTGGTTGGCCAATTTATGATCATGTGACACCAGGACTATACAGCAACAAATGTTGTGGGGTTCCACCGAATATAGTTCATTCGTTTTTGTGCATTACTTATTTCGTTTTGTGTGGTTATGCACATTAATAAAGCCATACAATTTATTTGATTAGTATCATCAGTAATTATTAGATTTTGGTATTCCCCGTCGGTTAACCTGTTTTCGTTCAGCGGTCCACTGCCTATCTTTGTTGCCTCCTTCTCCGTCACTTACACTGTAATACTTTTAAAGGAACAATATCTTTGTTGACTTCTACGAGGTTGCGAAGACGCTGCTCCATGTCGACCGCTATTGTTGCTCTAAAACAGGAAATGCCTGCCAGAAAGTATCGAAACCACGGAAACAACTCCGCCCAGTGGAGTTTCATCTTTAAAAGCAGCTGATACCAGCACTACTGCCACCTTCCGATTTGGAAGGGAAACAACACTTTCTCAAAACGACGCCGCTACAGTACGTTCAAGTACAAGAGCACCTAACGCTATCGTCAGATACGGTGTACGTACATTAACGCAAAGCTGCACGCGACCATAAATCCAGCTGTAGTCTGATAACACATAGATTATTCTTCATTTAATTTTTTTTTCTTGATATAAAAGTGAATTTGTGACGGGATCAATAACATTTTTCTGTATCTCTACATAGTGCATAATACACCACAATTAGGGCTGGGTAGTATATCAGGTTAATTTGATTAGATAATAATTTTGCTTTTGGAAAACAGCAAAATTAAGATTATTCCTCTAGGGACCTTTGTAAGCAATCTGCTTTTTTTTTTCTTACAATATAATAGTTGTCATGTGTTTCTCCATCACATGGCAATTAATGTCAGTAAAGAAAGAGGTTTAGTCGATCATGTTTTGTGTTTATTTCATGTTGCTAGAAAACTTGATTAGAAGAAGTGTCAATCATCCATAAATAACACTGAGAAAAGTTGATTTAAGGTTATGCCCATGTCACCAACTCTAATCACAGTATAATTTAATACTGACTTTATCATATATGAAAAAAACATCTTAATGTTTAACATCTAAAGATTACATGTTTTTTGCCATCTGGGTTAAAAATACCAAGACAGAAATAAAATGTTTTAATATTATTATCATTTTCATCACCAGTAATTGTTGGTGTAGCAGTGTTTAATTAAATTTTAACGATACTTGGTGGAAGATGTGGCTCAGAATTAAGATTTGGTGAAAAAAAATCCTGATGTGAGTTGAGTCTACATACAGGGTTATTGAGGGAAATATGCTGATTAGTCATTTAGAAATAGTAAAATACTGTAAAACTAGCCTTAATCAAGCTAAAAAATGCAATTTAACGTGTCATTTTGCATGTTTTACAGTGTCTTCTAATCCAGAAAGGACAACTGACACCAGAAGATACGTTTTTTTTTTTTTGTTTTTTTTTTTTTTTTACTAATTTCTGCAATCACATCCCAATAAATCCTCTTAAATCTGAGCCTTTAATTGCACAATTTTGCAAGTATATTAACAATGGCACTCACAATATTAACCAGCTTGTTTGATAACTACCTCTGTTTTCCGTTTGGCATTGGAAAATACTATAAAGTAGTCTTCTTTTTTAGGATCTAGTGCTTTATTTTTCCAAATGTGAGGTGCTGTAGTCACATATAACCAAAGTAAACAACCCAGAGAGAAAGAGTGAAAAATAATAAAAGGTCAAACAACTACATGAGTAAATAAAAAAAATAAAAAAAGCACTCGAGAGGTTACACGCATCAAAAATAACATGGAAGGTAAACACATTTCTATACCTTCCAGACCTTCCTCCGCATCCCTGTTCGCCCCAACATCCTGACAAGTCCACCTCCAAACAGATATCCACCTCCAGTGTGAACAGAAAGGCGGAGCTGAAAACCCAACTTGAGCCATAACACGGGTGTTAAACATACGGCTCGTGGGCCAAAAGCAGCCCACCAATGGCTCCTATCCAACCCGTGAGATTATTTTTTTAAATGCAAAAATTGCACCGAAGATAATAACAATCAGGGGTGTTAAAATGTCCGGCTAGACCAAGAACTGCCGAGACCGGAGGGTATCGAGACCAAGACCATTATTATTATTATTATTATTATTGTTTTTAATTATTATTATTAGGATCCCATTAGCTGATGCAGAACTTCAGCTACTCTTCCTGGGGTCCTCTCATAATCATCACACATGACGGTATACATTTACAAACACAGAAACGATATGATCCTTAACAGTCAAATACAACAACATTAACCATGACGCACAAAGGCGAGACCAAGACCAAGGCCCAATCCCAATTCACCCCTTGGCCCTCCCCCTTACCCCTCCCCCTTGGCCCTTGCACATGACACTACCCCTTAAAATGGAGTTGCAAGGGGTGGGGGTTGAAACATTCCCCTACGAAATGGGAACCCTTAGCGACCTGTTACATCATCAGCAGTCATCGATGCCGCTATAAACAGATGCGACAAGTTTGTTTCCGAAAGTATTCCCCGTGCCGTCAGCAGCTGTAACCGTCTCTGTTCCATGGGCTTTGCTCATCTTTTTGCGGCTATCAACTATAAACTGCAGAAATGTGATCTATAACACATTGAAATGGCATTAAACCATTAATGTACATTAAACACGTACATTTGTGGGTTTCTTTTGTCACACTGCTGCACTTTTTGGCTGTGTTTACCTCCGTCTTGCCAATGATTCAAACAGAATTGTGGGACGTTTTTCCTACCCCTCCGTTCGTGGTCCTGGAAAATCTCCGTTTCGAGCGCTATCCAGCCCTCCGCCTCTAACCGACAGTCGGGATAACACTACCCCTTCACATGTACGCACAAAACAGAGGGGTAGGGGTAAGGGGTGAATTGGGATTCAGCCTTGTTGAGACCAAGTCCAAGACCGAAAACAGACTGGAATTAGAATCGACATGACATGATTACTCACATAAATTGCAGAGCAAAAGGCTTTGCTGTAAAGTGTCGTGACGAGTTAAATCAAATTCATGTTCTTTTTTATTATATTGCGCTCATGTCTTTCATTTTAAATCAGCCCGATTTGTCATAGTTACATGTTAGGCCGATATTTCGTGAATGTAACACTCCCTCTAGGCCTGATGGGAAATAATATTCTCAGCTGTCTTCTCCTCTGACCAGTTTATCAGAACACATCAAGGGAAAGAGATGGGATGTACGAGGAAGATGTTCATATTAAGTCTTTTATACAAGGGACAGAGGCCTGGGATGAACTATGAATATGGCTACCGAATGATCCCTTACATTGAGTGGAAGAGAGTGAGCCTCCAGTTTAACTTCCACCTCCAAGATCATGCTTTCTAATGAATGAAAAGTACCCAATTTATTTCAATTACAACCATGCTATAGGGTTATGCTGTTTCCTTTAAAAGATAAACTGGAAATTATGTCTCACTGTTTTCAAAATGCATGCATCTGACTGGTTGCATCTGAAGAAGGCGTGTAATAAATAATCATATTATTCTGTGATGATGCGTTTTTTTTTTGTTTTTTTTTTTTGTCCAAATCCCATCGAAACCGCTATGTCCAAGACCCAGACGAGACCTAGACCAAATGAGTCCAGTCCATGACAAGACCGAGACCACAAAAAATTGAGACGGGAACTACATCACTACCGCATACAGACCAATATGATCTAAAGTGGCTCAGACTAGTAAAATATTATCAACATAACCTATAAATAATGACAACACCTTTTTTTTCCTCTTTTATTTTAGTGTAAAAACTAAAATCCCATTAAAATGTTGAAATTTACAAACTATCCTTTCACACAAAATGTGAATAACCTGAACAAATATGAACATAATGAAATGTCATGAAAAAATAAGTGCAATTTTAACAATATTATACCTGTTATTGATTTTATCCCCAAAATCAAGTTTCGGGGACCCCTAGAGGAAGAACGCTATCGATTTCAGCTTCTTTATGAGTATTATAAGTCATCCGAATGGGGGTGCTTTAGTTGAAAATCTGTTTTTTGGACATAAATCGAGCAATAATAGGCCGACTGAGATCAGATTTGGTTCATATTGACCTTTTGACAAATGTCCATTTTCTGGCTACCATCCAGAGTTCATATGGGGTCATTTTCATTCACTATGCGGAGTTTCGTGGGGAAAAATTGGTTCTCTGACCATTATTCTGCCACTATCAGGTCAGTGTAGCTCAAACGGTGTTCATATCGACTGTCTAACACTTATCGGGGATAGATTTACATACAGTAGAGGATTGAGGGGATTTTGGGGATATACCCAAAATCGTTGTATTACAATGTATATTACAATGTAAGCCTTGTTGTTTTGTATATTTGTCAATCCACTGTGATCTGCACGATGTATTGTACATATGTCAATTATGAAGGCATAACAGAGGATAGAGCAGCGTTTTTCAAACTTGGGGGCGGTACCCTACGTGGGGTCGCCTGGAATTCAGATGGGGTCGCCTGAAATTTCTACAAACTGATTAAAAAAAAAAAAAAAAAAAAAACTTGCTATTAAAAAATATATGGTGACTTGAGAGAGACAATCAAAATACATAATTGACATGACGAACTGAAGCACTGTGGTACTGTTTATCTGTCACATGTTCAAACTGAAGCTCAGTGGTACTGTTTATCTGTCACATGTTCAAACTGAAGCTCAGTGGTACTGTTTATCTGTCAAATGTTCACTGTGGTCGGTTTCAGATGCTGCAGCTCTTTTATAATTCATAGTTTGAGTTATTGTTTGTCCATAATAACATACATTATATAGACTAAATGACATCTAAAATTAACATTTATTTGCAACATAGTAGAGCAAACTATTACTTGATCAAAAACAAAATAATTTTTTCAAAAAAAAAAGTCTCTGTTTTGAATGTCTGAGGTCACCAGAAATTTTTAATGTTGAAATAGGGTCACGAGCCAAAAAAGTTTGGAACCACTGGGACAGAGGCATAATATTGTTAAAATTGCACTTATTTTTCTTAACCTTTAAAGACCCAAACATACACCGTCGACTAAAACCATCTACTGATGTAAGCTGTTTAATACCTGGTGATCCACTAATCCTATCAATACATGTAAATATTTGGTGTAAAATACAGTTCATCATCTTTTCATGGTCATCAGACGTTCAGAGGCTGCGTCGTTACCATGGAAACACTCATCTTCTAAAACATTGATTCAACGGTAAAACCCACAGAGTTTGATAAATATCAGCAGCCGTAGACACTTGATTTATGTTCAGTTAATGATAGATTTTACAGAAAAAGTCACTTTTTCTTCAGTTTTCTGTGTTTTTTAGTATAAAAGCCCTCAACTTTAATCTGAGCTCTTATGAACGTTTACATGATCAGTGAATTAAATATAGGAAAATACCTGATTATCACTGGAAAAATGCAAAACACAAAGGATCATTCCATCAAATATACGGTGATAAATCACTTAAGAAATGTTAAATATAGAGAAAAAAATAATTTGGGAACTAGGACAAAAGTATCACTGGGTCTTTATGGGTTAAAAAATTCCAGGTTGTTTGTGTTATTCACATTTTTAAGGAAACGCTGTAGCTGGAAAAAAAAAAAAAAACGTAGAATGTAATTTTAATTTTTTCACTGTTATGTAACTGGTCTGGCACACTTAAGATCAAACTGGGCTGAATGTGGCCCCTGAAAAAAATGAGTTTGACACACCCTGGAGCTATAAGGAGTAAAAATCCTCCCTGCAAGTCAAGAACGAACTCAAAGCCTGGTTGATAATCTCCATCAGTTCACTGGCTGAACCATCGCCCATAGATTTATTCATCGTTGTTTGTAGAAAATACCGTCCTCTGCAGCTTCAGCCGGACCGTACTTCTGACAACTTCCCATTGTGTCGGAGGAAACTGTAATTTGGACAAAGATAAAGCTTGGACATACAGAGGAGAAAGGTCACAGCTTTTACCATCATGGGATAATATTCTTCCCCGACGAAAAAACAGGGACTGATACCGGCCGAGCATTTCTGATAAACAACAGCCTTCTGCTAAATTGGTTTTATTGATTTTCCAAAGTTAAATAGTGTATGTCAGAAATGTTTTACAATAGTTTCTTGGTTTTTCCTCCTGTCTGACTTCTATTTATTATCTAAATAACAACTCCGGAGAATTTCTCCGGGTGACAAGGTGGCCGTACCTTTTTACGGATTTGAAAAGTGGCGTAATGATTAGACCGCCACACACTAAGTGGAGGAACTGAGCACAAATGACGCCCTGGATCGTAACTTTGAAACTAATCACGCTGCATTGTTGTCGATGTGCCTCACGGTTTTCAAGGTGGAGTAATCGATTGTAATGGCCGTGATTCACAAGAAGACTTTGGAAAGACTTTTAAAAGACTAAACCCTGACACATTAAAACACGCCGGGCCATGACTCAGACAGTTTTCAGTCACAGAATAAATACCAAAGACACGGATATTTTTCTGCACATGTATTTTCTTCCTCCCGTTTTAGAAAATATTCTGTTCATATGACCTTTATCGAGCAAAATATCTGAGCTCAGGGGATGTGCAGGTATGAAGAAGCCAAATTTAGGATTTTTAACCCCTAAAAAAACCCAGTGCTACTTATGTGGCAGTTCCCAAATGAATTTTTCTCTATTTCTACATTTACATTCATGCATTTGGCAGACGCTTTTTTCCAAAGCGACTTACAGGAGATTAACAGTTAAGCTCTCTCTCACTACTTCTTTTGTAAAGCGCTTTAAAACAACCACAGTGGACCCAAGTGTTGTACAGAAGAATAAATAAAAAACAAAATAAAAGAATAAAATACAAGAAAAGATTGAAGACATAAAAACAGCTGTAAAATAAATTTAAAAAAAAGTGAAATAAAAATACCAAGTAAAACAATAGAATAAACATAACACTACAAAATTTCTACCTTTATTAACCCATAAAGACCCAAATAACCACTGGCGACCAAACTCACCTACTAATATAAACTGTTTATTAACTTCTGATCCATTAAACCTACCAATTCATGTAAATAATTAGTGTAAAATGCAGTTTATCATCTTTTCATGGTCATCATGTATGACCCATTTAGACGTTCAGAAGCTCTGTAGTGAACGTAGAGACACTGTCATCTTCTACAACATTAAATAACAGAAATATAGAAATAACAGCAGCTGTAGACACTTGTTTTGTGTTCAGTTGATAATATATTTTACTGAAAAAGTCACTTTTTCTTCAGTTTTCTCTGTTTCTGATATAATAACGCTCAAGTTTAATCCGAAGTTTTATGAACAGCGACATAATCAGTAAATTAAATATTGAAAAATACCTGATTTTCACTGGAAAAAGGCAAAACACAGGATTATTTCGTAATAAATGGTGACAAATCACTTGATTCACCAGTAAAACCCATGGAGTTGGATCAGTGACACAATTGTTGGACACACTTGTTTTTACGTTCAGTTAATGACACATTTTATTGAAAAAGTCACATTTTCTAAATGTTTCTCTGTTTCTGATATTATTGACGATTAACTTTAAAATGAGCTTTTATGAGCATCCACATAGGTGAATTAAATTTGGGAAAATACCGGATTTTTATTGAAGAAACGCAAAATAGAGGATAATATTATAATAAATAGCGATAAATTACTTAAGAAAGGTTAAATAGATAGAACAGTTCATTTGGGAACTGCCAGAAAAGTAACCCTAGGTCTTTATGGGTTCACTAATTTATGACCAATTTTATATATATATAATTATTATTGTCCTCTGTATTTTGTGTTTCTTCAATAAAAATCAGGTATTATCCCATATTTAATTCAATTATCATGTAGATGTTCATAAAAGATCAGATTAAAGTTAATCGTCATAATATCAGAAACAGAGAAAAATTAAGGAAATGTGACTTTTTCAACAAAATGTGTCATTAACTGAGCATAAACCAAGTGTGTTCATCCACTGTCACTGATCCAACTCCATGGGTTTTACTGGTGAATCAAGTGATTTGTCACCATTTATTATGAAATAATTCTTTGTGTTTTGCATTTTTCCAGTGAAAATCAGGTATTTAGAAATATTTTTTCTTTTTTGCTGTAAATCATGTTTTCCTGTATTAAATCCACAGATCATGTAGATGTTCATGAAAACCCAGAGTAAATTAAAAGTTAATTACATCAAAATACTGAAAAATGAAGAAAAAGTTACTTTTTCAGCAAAAGATATTGCTAACTAAGTGTAAAAACAAGTGTGTCCATCCACTGTCATTGATCCAACTTCAAGGGTTTTACTGGTGAATCAATGTTGTAGAAGATGACGGTGTTTCCATGGCAACTATGGAGCCTCTGAACGTCCAAATGTGTCATATCTGATGACCGTGAAAAGATGACAAACTGTATTTTACACCAATTATTTGATAGGATTAGTGCATAAACAGGTATTAAACTATTTATATCTGCAGATGGTTTGTGTCACCGGTGGCTGCTTGGGTCTTTAAGGGTTACAGATGTTTTCCAGGGTTTCTTTGGTCAAATTTAAGGCGTTGGTTGTGAGAAAATACAGCAAAATCTGACAAAAAGATAACAACAGTATGTGATCCTGACCTGAGGTTCTGTTCACTGGACGGCAGCTAATAAATAAATAAATAAATAAATAAATAAATAAATGAGACAGCAGGAAATGAAAATTCCATCCAGCTGAAAAGAATATATTCAGATGTATTTGTAATCACCATATTTGGTTTCATGACTATAATTAAATTACGCATTTTTCTCTCAAACAATCATTACACTTACATTTATTGTCCTTTAATTCTGCTAAGCTGCACATAACTAACATCATGCACAACCCACATCCAAACCTACACAGAACGTATAACTGAAGGCCTATAGACACTGGAGGGCTCAAACAAACAAACAAAAAAAAAAACAACAACAGTTTGTCCACATTGTACAGCTTTCCATTATTGACTGAGAAGGTGTGGGCTGAAGCCAAAGCTTTCTACGCCTACTTTTATCACACAATACACTTTAAAATAGAGTTCATTTACACCAGATGTCTCGTATCACATACAGAAGTTAATTGTACGAGCTCCAAAAGTCCAGAAAATAAGTAAAAAAATTGTTATTCCGAGTCATATAAAAACACCTGGCGTCCACATGGACACACATTTATATCCGCTGCCACACACAACATAAAACATTATCTATCATACAGATTATGGTATCATATAAAAAGAGTGTCTTATATTTATCACCCTACTTTTATACAATCTTTTAAATCTCTGAAAAGTACTTCCCATTTATAAGTCACCCTCAAGATTGTCCCATAAATCCACTCCTCCTGTTTGTGTGTTTGTGGGGAAATATCAGTAGCCTTTCTACGATTCCACATGTAAGTGGAAATCCACAGCTAATTTCACAAATCCTGGCAAATTTTACAGGGTCAAGGATGACACGGACTCTAGGCTTCGAGGAAAGGCTGCTCTGTGTTATATTTAAGGGGATATTAGAACAGATATGATCCAGATGTTGACGCATCACTACAAGTCATAAAAACAGCACGACATACATGGGCTGAGCAAATGATCGCGATAAGATAAGATAAGATAAGATAAGATAAGATAAGATAAGATAAGATAAGATAAGATAAGGGAAAGTAAAATAAGATAAAATATGGTAAGATAAAATAAGATAAGATAAGATAAGATAAGATAAGATAAGATAAGATAAAGTATGGTAAGGGAAAGTAAAATAAGATAAAATATGGTAAGGAAAGATAAGATAAAGTAGGGTAAGGGAAAGTAAAATAAGATAAAATATGGTAAGGGAAGATAAGATAAAGTAGGGTAAGGGAAAGTAAAATAAGATAAAATATGGTAAGGGAAGATAAGATAAGATAAGATAAGATAAGATAAGATAAGATAGGGTAAGGGAAAGTAAAATAAGATCAAATATGGTAAGGGAAGATAAGATCAGATAAGATATGGGAAGGGAAGATATAAGATAAGGCAAGGCAAAGCTAAGCTAAGCTAAGCTAAGATAAGATAACAGACCATAAGACTTCATTGTCATTACACTAACATACTATTGGAATCAAAGATAACAGTTTAAACAAAACTAACCAATGCAATGTTATGGTATTTATCACAATGTAAAACTATCTTATGTCATTTTGTTATTATTGTTTTGTATCCTAAATCCCTGTAGGAAAAGGGGACTGATCTCATGAAATCATGTTGTATGTCACGCCAGTTCTCACGGCCTTTGGCGTGCTATACGTACGCGTTTTCGTCTTTTCGCGTGTCGCCATTTGATCGCGTGTCAATTTACACCAAGATCTCCGGTTCACCCTCAGGGCGGGGTATTTGACGCGGCGTGAACATACACGCGGGAAAGCTTATAATGCGTACCGATAACACGCCAATTCAGAGCGGCGTGTATATTTACGCGAGTCACGATATCACGTTGTAGAAAGCAAACACCTGAATAATTCAACGTGTCCCAATACTTTTGTCCATCTCCGTATCTCTTTTGCAAACTTGCATCATATAAAACCCGTTCCACATTGTAAATATAAGTATAAATTGAAACCCTGTTCACAAAATGTTTTAATATTTCATAATTGCACAAACTAAGAACAAGAACATGATTCCCAAATGTGATTAACAGTGGAAAAGAGGGGGAGGGGATCAATGCGAAACAAATCAATTCATTACAGCCAGTGGTTTCAGCCACTTATTTGTCTAATGTGGTATGACATTCTTCCCAGATGACTCCCAGTCACTTTTATCCATATTAATGAGCACCATCAGTTGGCAGACTGAGACGAATTCACTGCCTCTCCTCTGCCGCCTCAGACAGTGAAATCTGGTAGCAATAATAAATCAAGGGCACTTATCGATTTCAACGTGCCTAAACCAGCCACACCAAAACTATATGCATTAAAATGTGATATCAATCAAAAAGCAAGCAGCGTGGAACAAAGTCACACAGGGGTGATGTGTTTCCCCAGATGGATTCCTCTGCTCTGAAAGCTGCCACCTCGCTTTTAATACATATTTTAAGCTCCTATGTATGATTTATATGTGACAATAAAGCCAAACCGAAATATTTCCTTGAGAAATCAATGCATATGTCGCATTTTGTAGCGTATCCGTCCAGTGTTACAAAAAAAAACTCGGGGTGGACTGATTGAATGATCTTGAGGATGAGTAAACTTATGTCCGAGATGATAAGGATTATAAATTGCGGCTTTACCCCACATGATTACTTCTTATCGTGCTGTGGGGGTTGAGGCAGAATTATGTCGACAGTCATCACAAGTGGACCCACGAGGGAAACACACCCACGCTTTTAAACGCTGACGGCAAACAGGCGGAACTAAAATGAATGAAAAACACGGACGGGACTGTGCAAAAGTCTTAGGCCACCTTTAGCTTTGGGTTAGGGTCACATTAATACTGAATTAACACCACATTAGTAAATGTGTCGACTTCTGGATACGACGAACAAAAGACACCGATTCATTAATCTTCCGTTGGTCAGTCTTTATCCAAA
This sequence comes from Apogon hyalosoma, assembly GCA_037367295.1. Lineage (NCBI taxonomy): Eukaryota > Metazoa > Chordata > Actinopteri > Kurtiformes > Apogonidae > Apogon > Apogon hyalosoma. The sequence continues at coordinate 16,030,810 of JAPQRP010000008.1, read as the reverse complement.
CGGCGCTGGGAGACATGCAGCGAAGTTCTCTCCGAATTTCTGTTATCTTTGTCCTTTTACACCTGATGACCTGGGTCTCTAAAATCCCTTGGCCTCCTTCCAGTCCATCATCTGGAACTGGATTCCATGCCTAAAGTAGAGTTTTAGCTCTGGATACTTTGTCACCTCCACTTACAGTTGGGCTCATAAGTTTACATACCCCAGCAGAATTTGTGATTCTTTGGCCATTTTTCAGAGAATATGATACGACAATACAAAAACGTTCCTTTTGCTCGTGGCTAGTGGTTGGGCAAAGCCAGTTACAAAAAAAAAAAAAGTATTTGCTTTTTATAAATCATACTGACAACAGAAACTATCCAAATGACCCTGATCATAAGTTTACATACCCTAGTTCTTCATCCTCTGTA
>JAPQRP010000008.1:16010788-16025644 GCA_037367295.1 Apogon hyalosoma | reverse complement strand
TGTCCAAACAAATGTACCTTTAGTTGGACCAGGCATTAAAATGAACAAGAAATTGAAGAAAACAAGGGTGGTCTAAGAATTTTTTTCCGCGACTATATGATTTTTATCCTGAATTAAAATTGGAAATCTACCTACTTGAACAGCCAAACATTCAGATTCACTTAATAATAATAATAATAATAATAATAATAATAATAATAATAATAATAATGAGAAGAAGAAGAATGGATTAGATTTATATTGCGCTTTTCTATGAATGCATACTCAAAGAACGTACAGTGGATCCATTATTCATTCGCTCACACATTCACACTCCATTTGTTTTTTACCTGCTCCAAAGTATCATCGCTGTATAAAACTCCACTATTGATTATATACAAATCCAATCTGTGGTGTCCTTTCACTCATTGCAAATGGTTTCATTGTCAGCCAGGGTTGCCAAGGTCATTTCTCTTCCAACAACAGCCATAAAATATGCACAACGGCTCCAGAATGAGTGCAGTTTTTATTTTCTACCACTCGAAGTTAAGAGATTGAACTTCCACGTTGACTTGAAAGTCTCTTTGAACGAACGGCCTTTTACGAGCTACACGCTGTGAAACTAGACCCACTCTGTAAAGTTTCCAGTACGCCTGTCAATATAAAGATGCCAGAGTCCATTTCATTTAGCTTTTAGTGGTCGCTCATTAATACTGACGGCAGATGGTGAGACTGCGGATAGAATACAATAAAAAAAAGTTGCTAATCTGAACATAATCACAGTAATGCGTGGCCCGCTACATGACGGACATGTTCACAGAAAGGCTTTCAAATTGTGATCCGCTCTCGTGATCTGAGGCTCGCAGCCAAAGCTCATTTAGCCGCCATATTTACTGCATTTTGCTGTTAATTGACTACTGTAGCTGCGTGGTTTGTTGTTGAAATTGGCCCGCCAGGATTAGTTAAGTCTCATCCCTGAGCTGCCCTTTCTGAACATTCCCAACACAATAAGAGCAAAAAAAAAAAAAAAAAAAAAGAACGCCAACCCAATCCTTGATTCTAAGTATAGCTCAGCTGCAATATCCTTGAGGCGGCATTGGCCAGGGAACAGAATCAATGGGAGGCACTTTTCTCTGCCATATTCCTCCATTAGGGGGATCTGTTTCGTTAGAACACTGAAGGCTGGGATCCAGAACCTGAGGAGAGGCTGGAGAATTAGGAATGATTTGTCTGGTCGCAGGAGGCCGGTACTTTCTGTTGACAGATGGTCGGAGACATCTCATTTCTGAAATGAGCGAGATCTGGAGTGGAACGGACGAAGAGCCCAGCGTACGAGACTTCAAGTACCGCTGTAATGCCCACCAACGGTGCATCGACTCATATGGCACTACTTAAATGTGAAAGCCCGCAGTGATGAAAGTGCTATTCCCCGGCTGCCAAGGTTCTGCAACAAGTAACACTGCCCTAAAACCGAGTACGGAGGGGGAGAGTCACTCTACTGACTTAAGTGAGTAGTTATTTTCTCTATTTTAGTTTCCACTTTAGCTGTGGCCCTGACTTCGCTGACCTGAACCTTTTCACTCGCTGCAGACTCGTTCTAGAACCCTGCTCATGACTGAGAGGTGCCCTATTGTCAGAAGGCCCGCTAGTCAGAAAAGGGTTAGGGTTCCATTTATCAACTAAATCCACACTAGGGCTGCGCGATATTGGAAAAAAGTGACATTGCAATTTTTATTTATTTATTTTTTTTACCCTGCGATATATATTGCGATATGACAAAATACTCAGGAGGATATAATAGCTGCGCGGTGCCGGCGCAAATGGTCAAGCAAATTAGTTGTGTTTCCTCTCGTCGTGGCAACAATTGCAAGGCACTACCGCAACGGAACACGTGTTTCAGTTTCATTCTTCTTGCCACTGAAATAATTCCAGATAACTGACGCCGTTTTTCTTTTTGGCACCGAGTCTTCCTTTTCGTTGATTTTCGAATGTCCGTTGCTCATTTTTTAAATTGTGTTACCAGCGACTCTTTGTTTAGGGGCGTGGTCTGCTTCGGCAAACTGATCAAGAATGATTGTGATTGGTGGATCGCTGTGTGCAGTGTGTGTCAGGTACCCGGGTTGAAATTAGTTGAGAACACGTCGAGTTCATTTGCCTCCTACGTTGCAGGGCCTGCGATGTGACTATTGCACACACGTACATTGCGATGACGATGCTCAAACAATATATTGTGCAGCTCTAATCCAAACTTCTTCTGACAATAAGGTGGGCACTGCTCATGATAACAAGCACAGCGAACGTACGAACACAAACACTACGTTCAGACAGCGGGTCTTAAAGCACAATTCTGATTTTTTTGGTGAAATCCGATTTTTTTTATGCGCTCTTTAATATTATACATTAAATGCGACTTCTATCAGTTTTGACTATGAGCTGAATGTGACCCTGAGGTGAGGTCCAGATGACAATACGTGACCACGCAGGCACGCGCTGAGTTTACGGGAGTAAATATGAAGGCGTCTCGTCTCGGCGCAGAATTGTGACGTCTGTCGCATTTCGATGACATAAAGGTCGGATAAATGCGACCTGGCCGTTCAGACTGAAGTCGCACTGCAAAATATCAGATACGTATCGGATTTAGGACCACATGTGAAAGTGGCCTGGGTTCAAACTGTCTTTAACAGATTGGATACAGGTCACGTATGGGCAAAAAAATCGGATTTGGGCCACATTTGTCTGCAGTCTGAATGTACACTACCAGTCAAAAGTTTGGACTCACCTGGTTTCTCTTTATTTTCGTGACTATTTACATTGTAGATTCTCACTGAAGGCATCCAAACTAAGAATGGACATATGGAATTATGCCGTTAAAAAAAGTGTGATATAACTCAACGCAAGATTTATACTTTAGATTCTCAAAAATAGCTACATTTTGCTTTTATTGCTGCTTTGCACATTCTTGGCATTCTCTGGATGAGCTTCAGAGTAGTCACCTGAAGTGTTTTCCAAACGTCTTGAGGGAGTTCCCAGTGATGCTGAGCACTTGTTGGCCATCTGCGCTCCATCTCACGCCATTGAAATGAGAAGGTGAGTCCAAACTTTTGACTGGCGGTGTAGCCAAAATGGACAACTTTCCGAGGAGCACCGTGATCTCCGGACGGGATGGTTTACTTTTACAACTTCTGATTTTTAATAGAAAAAAAACAAATTGCCAAACATCCACAAACAGTGACTGCAGCAGCTCAACAGAGCTCCTTCATGCTTTGCTATAATTACCATTTAACCGTTAGGATAATTAATGTCTATATTAACACACTGCAACATATTTATCTTTACATAACATGCGACATTTTAAAATTCACTTCTAGCCTCACATCCCTAAGGAGCTTAAGTTTTACTCATTATGTTGCAAATATATGCATTTGTGTTCTGGAAACTGTAACTAGATCATCTTGTCTTTATAAAGAACCTCTGGCTTAATAAGTTTCACTTATTAGTTTCACTTGATGTAGTTAGACGGCTCCACGAGTCACTGGGAGGACAGATGATGCTTTACACCCAGATGCAATTTAAGAATTTAAACTACAGGTTTACAGCAGCGTTTACCAGGTACAGGTTTAGATGTTAAATGGATTATCACTCACGCTAATTATGATATTAATCCTATTCTGCAAAGCAAACAAATGGAAAGAATGTAAATAACGTAAATATAACTCGTATAATTAAAGGGTAAGTAATGTGCTCTCTCTCTCTCTCTCGCTCTCTCCAAACTTATAGTCTGATTTAATGTTTAGGGAAAATTGTTGGTAAACGGCATAATTCTGCCAAAAAAAAAAAAAAAAAAAAAGATTTAAGGCCAGAGCCCTGAGATTAAGCAAACTGGTCTAACATCTGCGTCACACCTAAATATGGAAGACTGCAATTTCAGCTGTTTCTGGTAAATAAATAAATACAGAAATAAATAAATAAATACATACATACATACATAATAGCTAACCTGCAACTAATTACCTTAAAATTTGATCCTGTGTATCAGTGTGAGTCAATGAGCCCGTGTACATGAGCATAAAAATCCGATAACTGTGACTAATCCAATAATCGCCGTAATCAGATGCGAGGCGTTTACATACATACACTCCAGAAATGCGATAATCGAAAAACCCTGGTTTACATGTTTCAGTCCATCATTTGATTTCTTTCAGAGCATGTACGTGCACTTCCTGTCATTTTCAAAACATCTAGTCTTGCCTTGGTGACCGTGGCAACGCCAAAGGTGTCAGCGTTAGCTGTCCTAATCTGAGGGCTAATACGACTGCAAAATCGGTCACATGTTGCTGCTTTCCTTCATTTATTTTTTATTTGTTTTTTTACCTTTTTCCTTAAGCTCACATTGTCGCTGCGTAATTTCCGTGTATATAGTTCTTTTGTTGTTTTTTTTACACATGCAGATGTAAAAAAAAAACAGACATCAGATTAACCTGTACACATACATGAAGACATCGTGTATTGCGGAGAAATCTATGTGTGTTAATCCGATTTTGCATAATTAGGTAACCGCCGTTATCGGATAAAGCCTATCAGATTATCCTGTTTACATAAATAATCTGATGACTCCAGAAATCGGATAGTGATGCGAGTATCGGTGTGCATGAGTGCTCTGACGTCACCACATATTTGATCCATGTGATGTTGATGCTACAGAAAATCCTCCCTTTACTGTTCCCGTTTACGGTTCCTTGCCGTTTGTCAACCCCGCTCCACGTCATTCTCCGTTTTCATTTGCGGTTCATGCTTCACACAGAGGCTAGAAACCAACAGGTCCATCACATGATGTTTATTTCACACAAATGATTGGTTGACGACTTTATTCACACCTTGAAGGCTCGCCAAAATCAACCGCGTTCCACAGAATATTCACATTCTGAATAGAAGCACTCGCCACATAAACAATGGGTAGAACGTTTAGAACCGCACATGAATTAATCACATGGGTTTGACATGCTGTTACATTTAATATCTATCTATCTATCTATCTATCTATCTATCTATCTATCTATCCATCTATCCATCTATCCATCCATCCATCCATCCATCCATACTTCCTTCCTCCCATCCATACTTCCTTCCTCCTATCCATCCATCCATCCATCCATCCATCCATCCATCCATCCATCCATCCATCCTTCCTGCTTCCCACGGATCCTCCCTTCTTTCCTTCTTCCATCCATCTTCCCTCCCTCCCTTCCTCCCATCATACATCCATCATCCTTCCTCCTATCATCCATCCATCATCATTCCTTTCTTCCTTCCATGCCTTCTGTTTCTTTTTGTGTTTTCAGTGCATCTTTATTATTCACGCTCTATTTTTCTTCCCAAATTTCTCAAAGCGAGAGCAAAACCTAAAAAAAAAATCTATAAAAAACTTGCTTATTATATTGAAACGTGCACACAAGTGGTGGAGACGCTCAGTTTTTATTAGAATATTTAAGTCTCCATTCAAGATGCAACAATCCAGACTGTTTTAAGTATTTCTAAAGTGAACAATGGGCAACAGCTTGAACAGATGGCTAAAATAATACAACTTGAACACCCCTCACAAAACTATTTGGTCTTTTTACTGGTATTAACAGCAGGCTCACACTCCAACACACTCTGTCCTGCTTATTCCCATAAACAACACCATCACAGACAAACTTTCTGCTGCCCAGAGTCAGCGCCAGGCAATGAAATATTGAGGTAAAAGGGGGAGAAAAAAAAAAAACTAAGGACAAAGTAAAAGTAGTGGAACATAAATTCCCTGGCAGTAAAAATGAAATGCAAAAATTACCAAATCGTTACTCAAACTGCAGCCGCAGTGTCTGTAAAAAAAAAAAAAAGATAATTATTGTAATAGTTGCAGTATAATTTTTTTTGCATAATGTTCTTCCTTGGTCAACTTCATAGTAAGAGCATAACAGAAATTAATACTTGTCAAACCAGCTTGCTTATTATGTTGAAATTCGTGCATAAATGCTGACGATAAACACAATTATACTGTTTCAGTCCTTCCTCAAACTGCAACAATAAAGCACATCTGAAATATAAATACAGAAAACAATGGGCCACAGCTAGAAATTACAGATGGCTAAAATTACACCCCACAATGATCTATTTTTTTTGGTCTTTTTTACTGATATTAGCAGCCAGCCCACACTGAAATACACTGAGCACTGCCTACTCCTAAAACACCACCAGAGACTAAGTTTTTACTGCCTGGAGTTTCCACCAGTCTATGAAATACAGAGGTAAAGGCCCTGTGGGCGTAATAAAAAAAAAAAAAAAAAAAAAAAAAAAAGAGCAGGGGAGTTTTAAGTTCCTGGAAATGTCTTGATTCTGGTGCTGTCCCAATGTAGATTTTTTTTTTTGCTTCTAATCCAATTTTTTTGTGATTAGTTTTGCCAATATCAATACTTTTTACTATGAAATTTTGTTTTAATTTGGAGTTATTATTTATAGGTTATTATGCTAGTATTGTATTTGAGATCACAATTGGGCTGAATGTGGAACTTGAACTAAAACAAGCATGACACCTTTGACTCTTAATTAACTAGTATAATTTTTGCACTTTCCAAAACCATAGTGTTAGCCAAATTAGAACCTTTGGAGGGCCAGTTTTGGCCTGCGGGCCATATATTTGCCACCCTGCAATAGATTGTCTATGGACAGGTCCATCCAGGGAATATACAAGGAGGTGGGGGTGGGGGGGTGTTCCATGTCATTACGTACCTCACAATGAGTACACACAGACCATACGACCGTACAAACTGAAAGTGAAACTTAAGACACTTTACTAATTCCTCTACGTCTCCAGCTTTCCTACCTTTGGAAACTTTTATTTCAGGTGGCAGGAAGTTTATTTAAGAGGGCACCCCCCCAGAACCGGGTGTGGATGAGTCCAATCTCGTGACTAAATCTGATCCAATCCAGTACTCATCAGCCAATACCGATCTTTAGATTGGATCGGGACATCCCTACTTGATCCTACATCACAATAAAGTTTGTCTCATTAGTCTTTTTTTTTTTTCTTTTTCATATGAACTCATCACTATTACACTCAGTGTGTTTAATAAAATTATTCATGACATACGCGGGGGTCAGATTGTTAGCTTGGTTTAGGTATTTGCCCATTTACGTGCTTGTTGTTTGCAATGTGTTCCATTTTATGACCATTGGTTTGGTTGAGCTTTTAGCTGATGTTTTTTTTGCTATGTGGATGTATAGAATGTGTATACTAACACAAGCATCACATAGTGTTACCACAGTAACTCAGACAGAATTGCAGCTAAAAATGCTTTTAATCTTTGACAGGTGAAAAAATGATGCTTTTTCACAACATGAACAATCTTCAAACATGGCTAACAACAGAACAAATGAAGATAGAATTCAATAATTTATTACACATAAAAGCTGAAATGTACTTTCTTTTTTTCACAAACTCACAAAATACTGGTGGCATTCTGTGAATTCTCTGGCGAGGACAGAGAAACTATTAAACTGAGGATGCAACATCAAAATCTAATTGTGAGGCCAGTGAAGATTCACACTGGCAATAACTGGCTATAAAGATGTATTTCCCCATATTACGCACATCACATTTGCGGTATCTCTCAAAACAGATAAAGCAAAGTTGATTTCTTTGCATATTGTTCACCCTTAATCAACTTCATAGTAAGGACAAAAAAAATACACACCAAACACAGCTGCCTGTTATGTTGAAATTTGTCAGAAATGGTAAAAATACACTCATTAAATGAAACAGTAGATGCGGATTTAAAATAAACCATGGAGAACAGATAAAAACCACAGGAATTCACTGTTTGCTCAATATTTCTAAGGAAAAAAAGCACATTACAATGCCTCAATAGCCCTTAAAATTGCTGCAATCGCTTCTAGCTTTAAGACTCCCACGAACAAAAATTACAGACCTTGAACGCCCCACACTGAAACACATTCATTCCTGCTTATTCCCCAAACATCACCACCTCGCACAAACTTTTTTCCTGCCCAGAATCAGCGCCAGGCTATGAAATATAGAGGTAAAGGGAGTGAGAATGTGCAGAATAAAAAAAAAAAAAAAGAGGAAGGAGAAAGTGAAAGCAGTGAAGCGTAAATTGCTTGGCGGAATGTGGCATGAATGCAAGGTGTTGCTGATGAGTATTAATGATATCAGAAAAGTGCAGCCAAACATGCACAGGGAGGGGACGGTGAAGACAGTCTGTAATGGATGTGGCTGGCTCTGCAGAGTGGAGGATCTAGTTGGACGGCAGCACGGCGCATAGGTTTCTGGATATTAAAAATTAATGATTATCTCAGTGATTTACGACAACACAAAGATGCTGAAACCCAACCTGTGCAAGATGGATGTGTAGGGAACCCAAGAAGAAGACTGATGGAAGCCCGGTGGAGGGAACCCGACCCCCCATCCCCCAGGTGTACCCTCGGGGTGTATCTGATGGAGTGAGCGCCACTGCTACCGCCGCCGCAACATCATCGAGATTCATGATTCATCTGAACCCGCCGTCATCATTAAGCCGGACACGAACCCCAAGAACTCAATCTGGCCTCGCTCACACTTATGTTACATTTAACCACTGCGCTCCGAGCTGAAAAAAACACTCTCCAATTCTCCCAAATAGACTTCTACACAATTACATACTTCATAGAGTTTAATGAGGGGGGGGGCAGAATTTGACGGCCATGATGTATTTTCTCAAAATCTACAATCCAGCAATATCAAAGCAAAACAAATGATATTTGGCCTTGGAAAAAACAGGGTTTTTTTTGTTTTTTGTTTTTTTTTCAGTGATAAGAAGCACTTGGTTTTTTTTTTGTTTTTGCTTTTGTTTTTTTGCAGAGCAGCATCTAGGACAAAAAAACAACACAAAGGGAAAGAAGACATAATAAGAAAATAAAGAAAAAAACAAGAAGCAAGAATAAGACGCAAGGGCAGACTGAATCATTAAGTGAAAAATAAGGATTTTACAGTATGGAAAATCTGCAGCACTGGTAGAAATAAACAAAGAAGTGCTGCTGGTGGTGCAACACTGATACAAAACATGGCAAAATCAGAATATTACCCTATTTAGAGAGAATGCAAGAGATGGAGATACAAAACTATTTCATGAATTGAAAATAGATTTACTCACTTTTTTTAGTTTTCCAGCACAAACAAGAAGAACTGCTGGCGATACAACACTATAAAGAACATTTGGTCAAATTGGAGTTTGACCCAAACTGGACAAATAATGAAAGAATGAAACGGGGTTCCAGCGGGGTCTTAAAAAATCTCGAATTTACAAATCTGCATTTAATACCTTTTAAAAGCCTTTAAGAGGTATGAAATTTAATATGGTAGGTCTTAAGTTACGATGCCATAAACCTGTTTTCTGTAATGTGTTTAAAAGTATCTGTTTAATGTCCAAGATGCAAAGAGAGTAACGTTAGTCAACTCAGTTCCACCTGTTCCAACCCAACAATTTAGACTGAAATTGGGAACCAATTATTGGTCATTTTGCAGCCCCCCCGGTGAGAAATAATCACAGAACATTCATCCATCAAGGAATCAAGGCGTTGGAGTAAATAAATACATTTTCCTAAATTCTAGGAGTCACAATTTTTTTGCCAGCGTGGCCATTAAACAGGCATTAAATTCTGTTCTAAGTAGTTTTAAAAAGGTCTTAAATCATTCACAAGCATGTACCACGGCTCATGCCCGAAACCGAGCGGGTGTTACAGGGCTGAAACAGCAGGTGGCGGCGCGGACGGAATTCTGCAGCTGTCCAACAAACGTGGAAGTGACAAACCCTTGCGTCGTCCACCGAGCGACTGTTCCCTTCACAGGCGGTACTTTTCTACGTTAGCCTGTTTGAGGCGAAGTGAAGAAGAGCGGCCTTTGTCGTCCCTGATGTATCGCCGAGTGGTTCGGTCGATGAGGCGAGCCCGTGCCGAGGCTTTTTCAGGAGACAACAGGAGCGCCGTCTGGGGTCTGGTGGTGATTAGATCACTTCCGTTAAAGGACTGGTGATGAGGTCGAGTCCGGTCTCGGATACAGATCGCTTTCACGCGGCTGGAATCCACGCAGTCCGTACCCAGGACTACCTTCTCAGCTGGACTCGGGTACGGTACTTACGAATGGAACGTTTGCATTCACACTGATAAAATGAAGTGGACGTACTCGGGATATGGACTCTGTCTGAAACGGCCTTACAGTCAAGGTCTACTCCTCATGATCTCTACCACTATACGTCACTGACCACACTGACTGTTGTCTTTGTCTCCTTATCTGTCCCGTTTTTTAAATCGTAAACACAGAAATATCACTGATGGTGTAAGCTTTTTGCTCGTATTTCAAGCTGATCCCACTGCAAAATGCACAGATTCATTTCTGACCGACAGCAACGGTAAAATGTCGTGTTAAGAAAATCTCCAGTTTTTTCAGATGAGCTACTCTTAATTACAAGTAACAATAAGGTCAAGCTAGCTGAAATTAGATTTCTGCAAGTATCGTCTACCCCATTAAGATCACTGACCTATTTATAAAAAGGCCCTGATAACACGATTAAGTCCTATGACAAGCAGATTTTCTTTTTTTTTTCCCCTACAGTCAGTCTGCCTCATTATAACGTGACCGCTTCTTGTCATTTGTTCCTTGATCCTCGGGATACTTCTGTTTCCGACGCCTTGAGCAGAGAGGCGAAACCTGGGCAGATTTTTGTCACGACTGGATGGGTTCGTGAGAAGTATTGGATAAAACGAAACATCGAGAAGATCACAAACGCCAAAAGAAAAGTTCACTGTGTCCATTCCCGTTATCCTCCTCCCTTAGGCTTTTCTTTACAAGACGCCCTTGTCTCTCCATGATCCTGTTATCATTTGTAGTTAGAACTGCCTACCTTACCTATTATTGCAGTGTGGGCACATTGCAGCGATTCAGATCAATGACTGAAGAATGAGTGAAAGGTGAAAAAGAAGCTAGTTAGCCACAACCTCCAGTCATTATGCCTGGCAGATCCAAAAAAAAGCATAAATAAATAAAAAAGACGGATACCACTGAATCGTCGTGGACAAAAACATACATCAACGCAGCGTGGTTTACAATTTGAAGAAAAGCAGTGAAAATTCACAACTTGTTTACTAGTGCTGGGCGATACCCCTTATTCAGTACGATACCGATGACTTTTTTTTGGCATTTATATTTGATACCTGATACCGATACTTTCACTGATTTTTTTTTTAATTTTTTTATTACATTAAAATGTTACATGACAAATACAGTCCATTGAACAGCTTTAATGTGCAAAACCTTTGGCGGCCATTTTTTAAGCAATGGAATAAATTGAGAAAAACACAAACAATAAATAATTAACATAAATATTAATAACAAGTGGTGCCAGGCACAACAAACCCCGCCCCTCGCAAACTTTTAACCTGATTTGCCCTATCTCTTATCATTGCGAAAACACATTTTTGGTGACCTTGACCTTTGACCTCCTTTCACCAAAATTTAATGCGATCTACTCTGGACCACTTCGCACCTTTCCTGAAAATTTCATGGAAATTGGTCTATTAGTTTTTGTGTAAAGTTGCTGACAAACAAATAAACACACAAGCAAACAGACAAAAAAAAAAACAAAAACAACTAAAAACAATACCCTCGTCTCCCCTTTCGGGGGGGCGGGGTAAAAATGTCCCAAAATAACACGAGTAAAAAAATATACATATGAATTAAATAAAAATGTCACAATAAAAAACATTAAAAATAAATAATTAACACATATACATTAAATAAGTAAATAAATAATACATATGGATAAAAAAAATAATAATAACATAATTTGACGGTACAAACCTTGAAGTAAATTACCCTATAAGATTCAGACGTTAAACGGGCACTTTTATTTCACATTTATTAATTAATATTGATACTTTATTAGCATAATCAATCCTCATAATCGATACACCCACTACTATTCTTTACTATCTCCTAATATATTCTGCTCAAGTTCTGCTCTTTTAATCCATAAAGACCCAAACATCCACTGGTGACCAATATCACTTCATGATATAAAAACTTAAATAGCTGTTGATCCATTAATCCCATCAATCCATGTAAATAATTGGTGTAAAATACAGTTTTTCATCTTTTCATGGTCATCAGATATGACCCAGAGGCTCTGTAGTTACCGTGGAAACGCTGTCATCGTCTACAACACTGATTCGCCAGTAAAAGCCATGGAGTTTGATAAATGACAGTGGATGGAGACACTTGTTTTACGTTCAGATAATGATATATTTTACAAAAAAGTCACCTTTTCTTCAATTTTCTCTGTTTTTGATATAATAACTCTCAACTTTAATTTTAACTTTCATGAACGTCTACATGATCAGCAAATTAAATACTGAAAAATACCGGATTTTCACTGGAAAAACTCCAAATACAGAGGATAATATTATAATAAGTGGTGAGGAAAAAAATCACTTAAGAAAGGTTAAATAGAGAGAAAAATTCACGTGGGAACTGCCATTAAAGTAGCACTGGGTGTTTAGGGGTTAAAGTTTTCTCTTTTGTTTGAAACTCTGAAACTCACCAGTCTGGATACACAGAGCTAAGGAAACACACTCCGTTAAATCAGTAGCTGGCTTTGTGGCTGAATTATTTAACACAGCTCTTCTACTCTCAAACCTTTATCTTTTGCAACCCCCCATCAAAAAAAAAAAAAAAAAAACGGGTTGTTTTCTGTGACTGCAGATCTGAGACAGTTGGAAGAGAAACAGCGGAGAATGTTAAAGTCTCAGCCTACAGTTGGTAAACATTTAACTATTGCTAAAGCATCAGCGGCGCCAAACTAAACATTCTTAAACATAGGCTCTCAGCGATTAGTGTTTACTACGAGGCAAAGGAGCAATTGTGTTGAAAATGTTTTTTATCCTTGGTTTCTCGTTCTTAAAATCACTTAAAGCTTAGCAGGATTCATGACATCCCTTATCCTACAATGGACAACATTATGACCTTGGACAGCTTTCTGACAAGGCTACAGTTTAGAGCAGAGTTTGGTTTTAATTTCTTTTCATGGGAAACCGTCCATTGAATCCAAAACCCGTGCATAGACGTGAGACATTGAACCCATGTGAGTTGAAGGTTTCCAAAAGCCTGAATAGTAAATCTGTGGAATGATATATTTCCGAGGCAGTGTTTCAAAGCTAAACTAGTAAGGAGCTGCAGAACAGATGCTACAGGCAGCTTCTGAAGTAGGACCGCGCAATCTGGCTGAAAGACCATACGATGATGACCTCTGTACTTTCACAAAATACATTCATTAAGTTCGAACTAAACTAGAAGTTTTTCTTTAGTTTTCTCTGGAGGTTTAGTCTGTAATGACTTTGTTGCACGTAACGGGAAAATCTTCATTTTTGCACCGTTTTGGATCAAATGTATAATATTTTGATTATATTTGCCCCCAAATGTGGTAAGCCTGGCCTGAGCAAATGGATTTTAAGTAGGAAACAGACTCAAAAAATAGAAATCACACAGTAAAAATATACAAAAAACACAATACAAGTAAAAAAAAAAAAAAATTCACAATGAGCTACTGGTATTAGACAAACCAAAGGTGCTCATGGAGGGGGCATGAATAATAGAAAAAAGACAAAAATCCAGGCACTTATTTGGTCAGAAAAATTAAAAATTGTAAAAAAAAAAATCTTTATTTCATGGGGCCTGTAGATGAATTCTTTGGGGCTGGAGTTAAAAACACACCAACGTGTGTCCGTATGCGCCTCCTTCTGGGCGAAAAACCGTCATGAAATAAAGGCTTTACACTCTAAAACCATACATAAAACACTAAAATAAGAACACGCATATAAAACGCCACTATTATTTTAAAAAGTACTAAAAATACACAGCGATGTTCCTTAAACGCATCTCAAAGCAGAACCCGATTCAGTCAATTAGAAAAACATCAACATCCAGATGTATCCTTTCCCCAAAGATTTAAAATGACTTTGAATGTATTTAAAAAGAAGTTCCTGATTCATTAAAATATCCAAGATTGCCCCAGATATAGTTTGAAGCCATATGGCATCAACAGTACGATCTTCCACACGCTGAATTTCCTCTTAGAACCTGCAGACGCATCACGTCATACTTAAAGTTAAAGTGAAAAAGTGTCATTTGATTGGTCAACGTGCCTCCTAATGATCACTGTACGGGAGTGTGAACGTCAGGTGTTTATGCTTCCACACGCACCGACCTTTCTATTTCCCACAACACTGACATGCATTGACTCAGAGAGTGGATGGAATTTGCAATTTCTCATTCAAAGGAAAAGGGTGTCCGCTCTGATGTGATTGCACAATAACTCATTTAAGTCGGCCGTGCGCTGCTACTCGGGTCTTTCTGGCACTGATTTGTTCACCTGAGAGAATGGCCACGGGGAGCTAAAACTGAAAAGGGCTTCTCAGTGAGTCAGCAGCAGGACCGGGACCTCACTGTGGGGATATTTTCAGAGCCGCCCTAAAAAAAAAAAACAAAAACAAATCGACGGCTCAACGGCCAAGCGTGCCGTTTCAAAGCACTGTGGTCGACTTCTCCGAAAGGCTGCGAAACACGCGCCAAGTAACAGGCATCGCCCCATGTGACCGTCTGAACACAGATGATGGACACTCCTGAGCGTTGTCTGAATGATGATGAAAGAGAAATTACAAATTTAAATGGAACACTTCAGCAGATTAAACTGAATAATTTAACCAAAACAAAACAGGGAAAACAAGTGGTTCCAGGCACAACAAACCCCGCCCCTCGCATGTATTGTAGCTTATTTTGGCATCGATCCAGCTGAT
>JAPQRP010000008.1:15973139-15984786 GCA_037367295.1 Apogon hyalosoma | reverse complement strand
CATCCATCCATCCATCCATCCATCCATCCATCCATCCATCCATCCATCCATCCATCCATCCATCCATCCATCTCTTTTTTGTCAGACAGATAGAAAATAGTAATTTTTTTTTTTTTTTTTTACCTTGATATGTTTCAGCTACAGCCTGTGTCCGTCCTCAGAAGGGTCACTTGATGTTACTGTGACGTGCGATGCCAGGCAGTAGGGGGCATAATCGGCCCCTGTTGTCTGGTAAACCTGGATAAAACAGCTGACGACACATCACAGTAACATGAAGTGACCCTTCTGAGGAATGCTACAGGTTGTAGCTGAAACACGTCAAGGTAAAAACATCAACTTTTTTCCATCTGTCTGACAAAGGAAAAAAAAATCTTTATAAACTCAGTAGACAGTACGAACCTAATCTATTTCTTTTTCTTTTTTTCCTCCTGAATTTTAGACATATATGTTCGAAATAAATTCATTCACTCATTCATTTTTAAACATTTTTTCTGCCTTAGTATATAGTCCAGTTCCATTTGATTGTATGGACTAGTTTGTCTTCTTGGTTAGGTATCCCTTGAAAAACAGATTTATTCTGAAGGAAAAAGAAAAAAAAAATGGATGGGATACTAACAGATCAACTGCATCACACATAATGTAGCATAAAGACACAAAAAGGATGTAAAAAAGAGATAGATAGATAGATAGATAGATAGATAGATAGATAGATAGATAGATAGATAGATAGATAGATAGATAGATAGATGACGGACGGACGGACGGACGGACGGATGGACAGACAGATAGATGCAAAAAAGGAGTGGGCAGAAGTATGCACTTTTTCAAAATTCCCACCCCTTTCTACTCACCATAGTCTATACATCCATCTATTTACCACATAAATATCCATATTTATATATCGATATGGATCAGGAATAAGAAAACAGAAGGAAAAGCACATGAGACCAAATTCACTTAGGACCAGCATTTACATAAAGTTTTAAATGCACCCAAGGAGACGAAAACATCTCATTGTGGGATGTTCTGAAGGTTCTTCCAAGGACGTGGTGAAAACGAATTCACCAAGTTCTGTGTAAAAACCAAGGAACTCTCTGCGGAATCCGCCTAGAAGAACAAATGTTATGACAGCTATTTATAGATAAACAAGATGGAGTTTACCCAGTAAATGTAAATTAAAAACATACCAATGATGCCTCTTGATGCTTAATGAAGACCAGATCATAGAGTCCACAAAGCAAAACACAAAGCACAGTGATATACAGAAGCAGCATCCAAGGAAATAATGTCCCCATAGTCGAGAACATTGGAAATGTAGCCTCCATGTGGATGTTTCTGAGCAGAGAAATGAAAACAGGCTTCATTTCAAGAGTAAAAACCTATTTAGTCTGAAACTGGTTCCCCTCAGGTTGAATAGAATAGAATAGAATAGAATAGAATAGAATAGAATAGAATAGAATAGAATGGTCTTTATTGTCATTGTGTGCGCAATGACATTAGGAGTGCTACTCTAATAAATAATATAATAAATGATAATAATTAAAAAAAAAAAAAAAACTTAATGTCACAAAATAACACGGTGAATGTAAAATTACAAAATCTCAAAAGTAAAATAAAATGGAATATAACATTTTTCAAAAAGTATAATAAGAATAAAACTAAAACTAGAATAAAATGTTAAAAAATAGACATAAAATATGAATAGATACAGTAATAATAATATTAACAGTATGTACCTGTGAAGGAGTCTATAAAAAAAAGAGCATTTATGTTGGATAAATACTGAATTTATTGCATTATTAGTACAAGAAGAGAAGATTTTGCACAAATTATTGCACAAATAAAATGAATACGAAAAGCCTGTAAGGTCAAACTGTAACTAAACACATCAAATCCCTCCGGATACTCCCACACAGTATCTGAGTACAGACATATACAGAGTAAAAGGAAGGTCGAGGTTAGCGTCCAGATGTAGTTGCAAAGGTCGAAGCACGAGGGGAAGCATGGGGGAAAGATTGACATCTAGCAGGCTGAATTAAACTTACCTAATTTAGAATAAAAAAAAAAAAACCCTACCACAGGGCTTCCAATCACTTTCAACTCAAGGACTCTCAAATTGGCATTAATAGTTCATCTAAATGAAATGTTGTTCCTTTCACCCTCGCCTGGAAAGATCTGAATTGATGCGACTAATTAAGGGCTGCATAAAAGAAAAAAGCCTTTGATTGGAAAAGTCATTTTATTCATCATGCACAATTTAAGTCAAAATTAAATATCAGCGAGTACTTCTAACCTTTGAAAAACAGTCTTTTGTCAAGTGGCGTCCTCTGTAAACATACTCTTTTGGACGGATTCGGCAGCGCTAGCGTGTTTTGACGGCTACTGCCAAAAGCAACGGAAAGCTTAACCCTTTATCGGGCAAGTGACTATATTTGGTCATTTCCGCACACATTACAAGACAGTGACAGAAACAGTTCCAGTGAGTCAACAGTCTGAGGTCCAATGTGGTCTCCAGGGTCTGTGAGGTCCACCTCTGCATGAACAGTGAGTGGACCTGCTTTGTTCGGTACCATGAAGTAATGGTACTAATGTAAGGAATGATGTTCAAAGGGATCATGCGGATGTGGACTTGGGTCTGGATCAGCACTGATGTTGGTCTAATGTTCTAAAATACACGATCCTTTCACCGTACATGTGTTTTTCTTGTACTTATATATAAAATTGTATTTTCGCCACTTACAGGCAAGGAACCAAATATGGTAATTTCATTGACCTAAATTTTCTCCATGACAATAAAAAATTGTGGGAAATTTCACAAAAGTACTAAAGTCTTATGTCCTCCAATAACACATGAAGGTTGAAATGTTGAATTTCACAGTATTTTTATGAAGAGTAAATACTGTGTACATCAAATTTTCACTAAAACAGGGATTAATTTTACACACGTATAAATATTAGCAACAAAGGTGCAAAAATATCCATAAAACTAGAATGGAAAATAAAAAAATACAACATTTTAGGGTAAACTGTATAGTGTAATGTTCTAAAAGTGATGTTGTAACGTTCCTTTCACCTTACGTGTGTTTTTTCTCATATTATTACCCCGCCCTGCCCTGCGAAGGGGAGGCGAGGGGTATTGTTTTTGGTTTGTTTGTTGGTTTGTTAACACTTTAGCAGTAAAATTATTGGTCAGATTCATACCAAATTTGCTTTATAGATTGCCAGTGACGCAGAATAGATGCCATTACATTTTGGGAACAGTACGTCAAAGTTCAAATTTTGTATGAATAAAAAAAAAAAAAAATCCCATTTACTTATAATTGGGTGAAATTTGTCTATTTCTATGTTGACATCAGCACATGCATAGACATGATGACGTCAGCTGGATCGATGCCAAAATAAGCTACGATATGTGTTGTGCCTGGGACCACTTGTTCACATTTACTTGTTATTTATTTATTTTGCCACTTACGGGTTAAGGACCCAAATATGGTAACTCCGTCGACCTGGATTTTCGCCATAACAAAAAAAAAAACAAAATTACTACAGTCTTGTTATGTTCTCCAATAACACACTAAGGATGAAATGTTGAATTTCAGAGTATTTCCACGAGTGCCCTATAAACGGTTAAAGTTGATAAGAGTGCGAACTTCATCCAAATCGCTATCGCTTTGTTTGCTAATGTGCTCCGGCGCCGCTTCGCCCCATCCATATCTGTATGCATGGGGAGGCGGCTGGCCACTGGGGATCAGAGCGCCACTTTACTGAGCTCCGAACGGCAGCGCTCAGAATTACTATGACAGCTTTCAAGTCTCATGAGAAGACTGAACGGGATAATTTCTTTACCTTAACATCAATTTGGCGTGTTGTTAAAATGCTGGATGGGAGACAACAAATGACGATACGCTGACAGCTTCGAACGCCGTCACACACAAACAACACACGGCGCCGTTCAGATCGTTCGCTCAGGTATGGTATCAAATGTTTGTGCAAGTGTGAAACTATTGATGGCTTTTATTCACAGGCTACAGTCTGTTGCGTGTTCATCAATCTTGTCTCACATGCTATCGACTTCACAATAAGTCTCTCCCTCTTTGCTGCAAACACACTCACAGTGATCCGCTGCCAAAAACACAATTATATAATTCAGCAGGTGCACTGTTTTTTTTGTTTTGTTTTGTTTTTTTCTCTGTATTTTATTGCTTTCTTTATGCAGCGCAAGAAAAAAAAAACTAACTGAAGCACAATTAAATTGGACCTTAGGGTGTCATTAGGAGTAAAATATATTATCTTCTCTGTCCCGTTTCGTCTGCTTTTTCAAGAATTCACAGCGAACGGCCTAGCTAATTCCCCTGATTTACATTCTAGACCGCGTCCACGCTTACGTACATACATGATTAGCGAGGCAGAGTGTGAGCCGCTCAGGTCAATACTTCTGTAACGCATGAGCTGCCCGTCGCATTTACCTCTAACTGTTGTTGGGTTTATTCTGAGGTTGTTATTGAGGAATTATGATGATGTCTTGCGCCGGAGAAATTGGGCAAAGATAAGAGTTAATTAAAATTATATCTGCCTGGGATGCAACACCAGTCCTGACTATGTGCACGTCTTAATGGTTTTTAAATTAAAACCCCTTCCTGACCTCAGCAAAATCTAAGATATGTGGTCTTAATTAGAGTCAAGAGTACGGGGAAAAGGGAGGGTGAAGCTGAAGTAGTTCCTCGCCGACACCTCCCTCGGCTGATTAGAGCTGCTACAATTGGTCATGTGATGTCGCTTTAACACAACACCTTAGCGGCTATTGCTATCAGTGCAGCGCGAGGATAAACAGGGTTTAATAACAACACCGTCGAGAGCGGCGAGCGACTCGGGCCGCACGCTTTTTTTTTTTGTTTTGTTTTTTTGTTTTGGATAGTGCAAAATGATGTTCAAAGAAATGACATGCGCATTAAATCGACATAGAGCAGTCGTGGGAAAAAATGCATAAAGTAGCCACGTTAAGATGAGGATAAGAGCGCATTATCGAAAATCATTTATATTTATTTCAGAGCTGTCAACATTAACGCAGATTAATCCATCATCATGATAAATCTGATGAAAAAATTTAACGCAATTAACTCATCTGCAGCGCAAAATGACTCTTGAATGTCGCTGCTAACGCATTTGGGGCAGTTTGTCCAAGTAGAGTTAGTGTCGCTCATGTGCAAATGGTCAGCTGAGCCGGTAGTGACAGGCAGCAGAACCAACCCATAAAGATGGGAGACGCTAAAAAGTACGCCATGCCTCCGGATGGAAATATGAGGACAAAAAAACCAAGACGGAACAGTCGACCCACGTAAAGTATTATGCCCACTCTGCAGGAAGGAGTTTTCTTTTCACAGAAGCACTTCCAGCTTCAAATATCACACTAACGCAAAGCATATGTTAGTCGGGGATTCTGCTAGCACTTTAGCTAACACGTCGCCCATCTTGCGGAAAAACACAATAAGTGCAGATATATTCCCTTCTGTCTTAATTCTGTTTGCTCATGCAAGATGAAACACGATTAATATAGATTAAAAATGAAATTTAATCGCGATTAATCGAAATTAATCCACAGCAACCCTGTGATTGATCGGATTAAAAATTTTAATTGTCTGACAGCACTAATTTATTTTTGTTTGTGCCGCTTGCTTTTTGTGCTCATCTGTGAGCTCTGAATGCAGCTTCGCTTTATCCTAAATTTTAAGGTTTTTCTGATGAAAAATTGAGGGGAAACTTGGAAATTTATATTGTGATTATTGCCATTAATTCAACCATTTATTACTTTTGTTTAACCCTTTAAACCCTAAGCCTAAAATGGTCCATCTGGACTTTTTTTTTCTTTAATTTTGGCTAAAAAAGGTTAGAAAATATGCTGTGAGTGAGTCGTTTTGCCCATTTTTCCAGAGCACTTCAAACTTTCAAACTCTAGCTGTCATTTATATTTAGTGCATATTATAATACTGCTAAAACAGCTTATTCTCCAGCATCTTGTACAGGTGTGAGGGGAATTACCATAATGACATAATAAAGCCTATAAAGTGCAACATCTCAGGTTTCAGAAAGTGTTGGAATTTTTCTAATTGTGCAAAGAGTGAAAAAGTTACTGCCATTCAGGGTGTGTCAGCGATGACACGTCAGGTTTTTAAGAGTTCAAGTCTATTTGTTGTTGATGTTAATATTTTGTTTACTTGTAGACAGATGCTGACGTACAGAGGAATAACTACAACAGAGAAAGTAGATTTTCAAGCGTCAACAGTACAAGGAAAAGGGAGGATGGAGCCGCAGCAGTTCCTCGCCGACACCTCCCTCGGCTGATTAGAGCTGCTAAAATTGGTCACGTGACGTCGCTTTAACACAACACCTTAGCGGCTATTGCCATCAGTGCAGCGCGAGGATAAACAGGGTTTAATAACAACACCGTCGAGAGCAGCGAGCGAGTCTGGCAGGTACGTTTTTATTTTTTTTTATTTATTTATTTATTTTTGGCAATCAGCTGTGCTCGGTGGCGCTTTGGGGATAAAATAAGACTGCAATCCATTTCAATCCTTGTCATGTGCATTATGTTTTTGACCCTCATTGTTCTGCCTTACAGCGGGTCAGGTACATCCCATGACCTTGCCAAAGCTCCGCCAAGAGACGAGGTGCCAGGCATGCAGAAATGACAAATTAGAATGGCATTGTTTGCAGCACGGCTCGCATGAATCACTCCTGATGGATCGCACAAACAAGAAGAGGATGAAAGGGAAAGAAACTAGCTAAACTATGTGGCCTAGATTAACTACAAGAGTGGAAGGTGGATGGTATTGATTTTACCATGCACAAATGAACAAAGCCATTTCACTTAAATCAGAGTCTTTTTTGATTGGTTGCGGGCGCATACAGTCTGGCTCTTCCTCGCAGATTGTGTTTCTCATTTATTTTACTTATACATGCAGTGACATTCACATAATTTCCTACTGCGACGCATTAACATCGGACCCTGGGTGGTTTATTCAAACAATCCATGCTAATCTTCATTCATATCATGCAAGGATGGGCCGAGCTTGCAGACAATAGACTGGCCTCTGACCAAAGCAAGCTAATACCCAAGCAAAAACATGGATAGACTGAATAAAGAGACTCACTCAATGGATTCAGTCATCTGCAGAAGCTCCGTTGTTTGGGCTCGCTAGCGCTTGTGTTACACATCTAATCCACGAGCTCTGGCAGTTCGGGGGTCAAGGGAAAGTTGCGCTATGACTGAGTAATGAATGATAATAAGAGAAATAAACTGTATTTCTGTAGCACCTTTTGTACACTGCAAAATGATGTACAAAGAAATGACATGCACATAAAATAGACATAAAACAGTCGTGGGGAAAAAAAAAAAAAGCATAAAGGAGCCGCGTTAAGATGACGATAACAGTAGATTATCAAAAATGATCCATATTTATTTTTTGTATTTGTGTTTATCTGTGAGCTTCAAATGCAACTTCGCTCATTTATTTATAGAGACTTTGTCCTAAATTTTAAGGGTTTTGTCATGAATAATTGAGGGGGAACTTGTAACTTTATGTTGTGATTATTATGATGTAACTGCGATGTCATTGCACTCCGATGCTATGACTCAGGACATCGTACTACCCACTAAACCTAAAAACACTGAACATCGCAGATTTTTATACTTACAGTGCCTTTTACTTGACTATTTTACACTTCTATTTTTCAGTCTGGACTGTATAATTGATGTGTCTTTACCTGAGCACCTTACACAATGTTAAACCAAATTTCATTGCACTATACAATGGTATTTTGCAATGACAATAAAGCTTATTCTATTCTATTCTATTCTATTCTATTCTATTCTATTCTATTCTATTCTATTCTATTCTATTCTATTCTATTCATTTGACCAGATAGTAGTTTTGTTTCATGTCTATATATTGCTAATGTAAATATTTTGTTTACTTATAGACAGAAGACATGTGCATATTGATATATAGAGTAAAAATGAAACACAAAAAATTTGAATTTTGGAAGAAAACTTTTTTTTTTTTTAACCATATAACATGTTGTGTAAAGAAATAACTCCAGCAGAGAATGTACATTTTCCCTTTGTGCTCTTATGAAAATGGACTTGATGAACTTTAATAAACTGTCAAAAACATACAAATATGAGTCCAAACTTACTTGAAAGATTAAGTTTGGTGAGTTGTTGTTTTTTGTTTTTACCTCTAAAACTAACTAAAACTAGCATAAGCTAACTGATTAACTAGTAACTAAAAACCACTAAATGAGAAAATAGAATACATCAAATCTGTAACATGATATTGGATCTATCTATCTATCTATCTATCTATCTATCTATCTATCTATCTATCTATCTATCTATCTATCTATCTATCTATCTATGTTTTTAAGTCTTCTACAGACATTATTTTTCATCTTGTTGGAAAATTGTAAAGGTTTCTCAGTCAGAACATGATGAATATCTATATTTTGAGTTTCCAATGTTTCAAGGCTGCGTACTACTACCACTACTACTACAACTACTTTTTGTGTCCATGTCCTTATAAGAAACCCTTCCTGCTGATATGGTTTGACATAGTGATAATACAATAAATAGAAACGTTCTACACACTGAATCTTTCCTACATATGCACCTTCCATTGGATAATTACTACTAATGTAATGTGTAGAAGTACGGGGTAACACTTATAAAACAGGCCTACAGCCACGTATACTTCAAAAGAGAGCAACACAGATAATAAACAATACAGGAACTAGTCTTACTTTCACATACGCTCAAGTTAAAGGATTTGGTGGAAATTAAAACAGCACAAATATTATACAAAGCAAGTAACAAATGACTTCCAAGTAACATACAGAAATTATTCACAGATATACGGACAGGGTTGTTATGACTACAGACAGGAACTAAATATGAAACAACATTTTGCTGGACCAAACTTTAAAAAGATGCGCCTTTCATGTTGTGGAATGGATTGGATCTAAATATCAGAGTGAAAACATCCTTTGCGTGTACATGTCATTTATGTCATTAATTTTCTGATGTTTTCGACCAGGTTTCATCCAACACAGATGTCTGTAATCGTTTGCGCTGCTTCTTGTCATGGGGTCAGAGGTCACAATAAATAATAATTTTAACATTTACCGCCCATTTAGTTTGTTTTTTGTGCGTGTTTTACGGCTGTGCGCGCATTTCCTGTATTTTCAAGTTGTATCAGAAGAAAAGCAAATGGGAAATAAATACATATGCTCATGTCAAACCTACAAAAGCAACAAAACTGAAGGTTGAAGACTTTTGCACAGTACTGTATATTATTATCTGTCTAAATATTAACCCATAAAGACCCAAACATCCATTGGCAACCATAAACATCTACTGATATAAAATGTTTAACGCCTGTTGATCCATTAATCCTATCAATACATGTAAATAACTGGTGCAAAATGCAGTTTTTCATCTTTTCACGGTCATCAGATATGACCCATTTGGACATTCAGAGGCTCCGTAGTTACCGTGGAAACATCGTCATCTTCTACAACACTGATGGAGTTTGATCAATGACAGTGGATAGAGACACTTGGTTTATGTTCATTTAGTGATGTATTTTACTGTAAAAGTCACTTTTTCTTCAATTTTCTTTGTTTTTGTTCTAATTAGCCACAACTTTAACCCGAGCTTTTATAAACATCTACATGATTGGTAAATTACATATAGGAAAATATCAGATTTTTCACTTAAAAACACAAAATGCAGTGGATAAAATCATAATAAATGGTGATAAATCACCGAAGAAAGGCTACATAGAGAGAAAAATTCATTTGGGAACTTCCACAAAAGTAGCACTGGGACTTTATGGGTTAAGGTAGACACAACAAGACAAGCTGTTTGATGTACTAACACTACAACCGTGACGTTTTAATTCCGTAATTATCATTTTAATTCACATTTTCTTCAATCTGGCTCCTCCTTGGCCTCATTTTAGGTAAAAAACTCACATAAATGACACAAATTCCTCTGTATTTTTACGGTTTTCATTTTTATGTTGCATTATAGTTATTATTTTCCAAACTTTGATGCAGAAGTCAAATTGCCAGCTTCTGAGGGAATGTAAATGAACCCAGACTGCTCCCTCCATAGAATTACTTCTTATTTTACCTTACGTCATGTTTTTATCAGTGTCAGACATGACAGATTGTGATGACTGTTATTAACTCAACCTGATCCTCAGACAAGAGCGTCAGTATCAGATGATTCGGGTGGATCTGGGGTGACAGTGCTTCCTGTGGAATCTAAATATGGCATCTAAAGAACAATGAAGGAAATGAAGGAGGTGAACATGTGAATTATATTTGGATTGTGAGCCTAAAACACATTAAAATTAAGATTATTGACCATTTATGCTGAGATTTAACTTGAGGAAATTACTAACGTTAGTTATTTTAATTTGTTTATTTTATTTTCTTAGATATTATATTTAAAACCTCTAAACCTTTAAATTCATCCTATCTATACCAAAAGTGATACAGTCCCTTACCAGGTGACTCCATTAAATAGTAGCAGATGAGTGGAAACGACATTTCATTCCACTGAGTCGGATCATTGGTCCTGTCTGTTAAAACGTATCGACAACAATCCAACCGCAGTGGATTCGATTTTTCCATATATCGATCCTTGTCAGAAGGCAACAGCAACTCAAAGTACGTCAGGACAACTTGTTAGCGTTAGCAAAACAAGTTGAAATTCCACGTTTTTCCATTATAGCAGACAGAGGGGAAGGGTTCTTTCCCCCTCAGGTTTCCCCGCCCCCAGAATCTATAGGTGGAAGGCACTGTCGACACAGAGCACACGTTTCAGTTCCATCCTTCCTGTAGCCGAAATTATTCCAGATAACTGACGCTGCTTTTCGTATTTGGTGATTTTCTCTCGTTCGTTGCTCATTTTTCAATGTCGTTACCAGCGACTCCACGTTTTAGGGGCGTGGTCTGCTTTGGCAAACTGATTAAGAATGATTGTGATTGGCGGATCGCTGCGCGCAGTGTGTGTCAGGTACCCGGGTTGAAATCAGGCGAAAACACGTCAAGTTCATTTGCCTCCTACGTTGCAGAATCTGCGATCTGACTATTGCGCACACGTACATTGCGATGACGATGCTCAAGTGATATATTGCGCAGCTCTACACACAAAATATGGCTTTTGTGGTGGGAAAATCTGTCAGTCGAAAACTCAAGAGTCAAAACTGGTCTTTTGTGTGAGTTTATTGTTTCCTGCAAGAAGAACTCTCCCCAAATGAGAGCACAAGGCTGAGTCATAGGAGAGAGTGAGAATGGAGCAGTAAGCATATACAGAGGAAGACAGGACGATAAAAAAGCAAGGTGGGTGCTTCTCTGAAACAGGACATGAGGCTAAACATTCAAACCAGATGTAGACTAATGTTGTGAAGCAACTTTGGAAGCACTTCAGGTCTGTTTTAAAAATAAATACATACTGAGATAAAAGAGAAACTATTTTTCAGATAAAACACATTTTTATATCATTTTACATTCTGTTTAATACAAAAATCTGCATGTAACACGGTCAAAAGGACACAAATATTACGCACTACAATTTTATATA
>JAPQRP010000008.1:15928310-15956112 GCA_037367295.1 Apogon hyalosoma | reverse complement strand
GGTCCAAATATGGAAACGCGCAGGTTAACCCATAAAGACCCAAACATCCATCACTGACCAAAATCATCTACAGATCTAAACTGTCTAATACCTGCTGATCCACTAATCCTATCGATACGTGTAAATAATTGGTGTAAAATGCACTTTATCATCTTTTCATGGTCATCAGATACGACCCATTTGGATGTTCAGAGGCTCTGTAGTTACCGTGGAAACACCGCCATCTTCTACAACATTGATTCACCAGTAAAACCCGTCAGGTCTGATAAATAACAGCGGTTGTAGACACTTGCTTTATGTTCGGTTAATGATAGATTTTACTGAAAAAGTCACTTTTTCTTCAGTTTTTTTTTTTATATAATAACCCTCAACTTTAATCTGAGCTTTTATGAACATTTACATGATCAATAAATTAAACGAAGTGTCTGTAGGTCCAGACCCGGAGCCATGTGGCTGTAGCTATTTGTCCGTCCTAGTTCCAGTTTACATGCGCAGTACGCCACTACGACAGCATTCTTTCACGCTAAAATGGGTTAGGGTTAGGCATCCAGGCGCACTTACGTATCACTACGCAATGGCTCACTGCGCATGTGCACAGGAAGTGTCGGACAAATAGCTGGCAGCGACATGGGTTCGGGCCCGGACCAATAGCAACAGCCTATGTTAAATACAGGGAAATACATGATTCATACTGATAAAATGCAACATACAGAAGATAATATTACAACAAATGGTGAAAAATCACTTTAGAGGGGATAAATTCAGAGGAAATTTCATTTGGGAACTGACACAAAAGTAGCTCTGGTACTTTATGGGTTAATTGAATACAAAGTTTGCTCCAACGTGTCTCCTTATCCTCCCTTAAATATTTTCCTTCTTTGTTTTGCTGTTCAGCACAGAGTCATTTATTTCAAACTGCATTTGTATTAAATTGTGGCATGCAATTAGAGTTGACCTTGATCTGCAAATAGCTATGTGCATCGTACCATGCACATCCACAAGCCAACGCTCAGGACCTTGCACGCCAACTTCACAGAGGACCTTGGAGTAACCCTGCGCCGGCTCTGTTTGCCTTGGTTAAAGCGTGTGTGTTCTGAACTTATGACAAAAACTCTGGCCATGACGACCTGTCCAAGTGGTGTCAAACATGCGGCCCGTGGGCCAAAACCGACCCTGTAGTGGACTGATTACGTCCATTTCGTTGTTTTCTTACATTAGATCAGCGATTCTCCTTTGCGACAAAGTTAGTGAGGGTGAGTGTTTCACCTTGAAGACATGTTTCGACTACACCTGCCGTCTTCCTGCGCTTCTCCGTCCCGTTCAGCCATGTGTGTTTGTTAATACAACCAACAACGGAACATTTTAGGTGATCGGCTCAAAGTTTGGGACATATTTTCAGTTTTTACTACAACCACTGCTGCCGACAAACAATTACGTCGTACTCGGAGAAACGTTCGTCGGGAGTCTTGACCTTATATGTGCTAATAACATAACTAGCGATAGACGTAACAAATTAAGAAGGAATTAAAACTGGTGGTAGAAATCCACTCAGACTTTTTTGCCAAAATTGATATAAGGATATATTTACATTATTAGGACTCTAAACAGATTTTACTTTATCATTACGGAAGCAAAAGGAATGTGTTTTGTTGTATAAATGTGAGATGAGGTGGGATTTAATAAGTTTTCTTCTTCCCACTCCTTTTTGAGCAGTACATATTGACTATAATAATAATGAATTGTCCCGCTTTTGTGTATCACGGACAAAACTCCACGAAGCTTTGTCTGAGGATACGCCTGTGTTTCCTTGGTCTTCAATGTGGATTTAAGGGAATTAAGACATGCTTCAAAATGGTGCATTGAGATCAATTTCCAGGGTCAATCAGGCAAAAAATAAGGAATTTAGGAGATTCTACCAATTTGACATTAGCCCCACGACCAGAAATTTAACATATTCACACTGAAATAAACTAAATACAGTTAAAAACAACTTCAACAAATGATGGCGTGAATTACAGATTACAGGAGAATTACATTGTATTCATTTAGACATATTTTATATTTCAAGGATATGTTTGCAAAAAATTTAAATGTTTAACCCTTAAAAACCCAGACATCCATCATCGAACAAAACCATCTACTGATGTAACTGTTTAACCACTAATTCTATCAGTACATGTAAATAATTGGTGTAAAATACAGTTATTCATCTTTTCATGACGTTCGGAGGCTCCGTAGTTACCGTGGAAACACCGTCATCTTCTACAGCATTGATTCACCGATAAAGCCCATGGAGTTGGATCAATGACAGTGGATGGAGGTGCTTGGTTTATGTTCAGTTAATGATAGATTTTACTGAAAAAGACACTTTTTCTTCAGTTTTCTCTGCTTTTGATACAATAACCCTCAACTTTAATCTGAGCTTTTATGAAGATTTACGTGATCAGAGAATTAAATATAGGAAAATGCATGATTTGCACTGACAAAACGCAAAGTAAAAAAGATAATATTACAATAAATGGTAATAAATTACTTGAGAGAGGTTTAATATAGAGGAAAAAAATCATTTGGGAGCTGCCACAAAAGGAGCACTGGGTCTTTACGGGTTAAGCGCCTCTTCCAGATGGTTGTTTTTCTTTTCTTGTATTTTTTTTTTACACTTACTCTTTATAAATGATGCTTGTAATATTTTTTATGCTCACCCCAAGGAAGAAAATGTATTTGTCTTTGATTAAAGTTCTTCTGTATAGTATTTATAGTGTAAGTGTAGCTGGAGGTGCCATGTACTTGGAATAGAGTGAAGTTATTCTACAAACTCTTATATTGTGATGTTTCTTTAGAGCACTTTAGATGCATGGAATTATGAGGAAAATATATCTTTTTTTTTTCTTTCCTTATCATGACTGATCAGCTGTTTCCTTCAGATATATTTTCCTAATAATAAAAAGAGGAAAATATATCTGAAGTAAACAGCTGATCAGTCACGTAGGTCAAATGTTCACACTTCAAGCGAGTCTAAAACCATTTTTGTCAATAAGCCTTTACATTTTCTGCACAATACAACACACTACGTTGTTATGAGCTTTCCATCGAGGTCAAGTGCAGGAGCTCAGTTATAACAGGAACAAAATAATTCAGTAATTTTTTGCAGAGCTGGAAAAATCAAGAATGACAGCGAATAATAGTTATCACACAGAAGAGTTGGATAATTAATCAAGAGCAATATCCAAACGGCTGGAAGTGCAGGTTCTTAAAGTGATGTCAAATGTGTCACAACATAAATGAAATGCTGTGTTGACATTGATGATGCATCGACCTACAAATCACACTTCTCGCACAAAAGGGAACTTGCAGTTTTGTGCAGGCACCAGGAAAAAGAAAAATCACATATTTTATATAGATAATTATCTTTTTACTATTTTCAGGCATATTTGTTCAGGTTTTTCACATTTTATTGTTACAGGATAGTTTGTAAATGTCAATATTTTCATTATTTAATGTTATTTTTTGCACTTAAAGACAAACATTTGAAGTCGTCATTATTTATAGGCATAATGTAATATTATTTTTTTCCAATCAAACCGAGAAGAAAATATGGAGCCATTCTTTTTTGTAGGTTGTCATGCTGTTATTTTACTGGAGATCATATTGGTCTGTATGTGGAACCTGAACTAAAATGACTTCGACAGCCTTGACTGTGGGATTTTTGCACTTTGCAAATTCACCCCACGGGTCGCATTTGGCTCCCGGGCCGCATGTTGAACACCCCCGGTCTAACTGCACAAAATCGCATCATTTTTACAGTTTATTCCTGAAAAAAACAACAAAAATGACCATTCCTTCTAAAATCCTGACTGCAGAACATGACAAAATAATTACCATATGATTTACCAAATACCAAAGTATAGTATGTGCAAATTGAGCTGATTATGCATTCATTCTCAGTGGCATGTCTGGGGGTCGGGGGGGGGTCATCCTCGTCGCACCAGACCCGTGTGCCTTTCATTCGCGAACACAGATGTGACATAACCACAGGCAACGAGCATCCTGATGTGATCCACTTCCTGTGATTTCCCACTGTCTGCCCATTATGCAAATCTGTCTAAGACAAACTCCAAAATGAAGCGAGGATGACTACATTTGCTCCTGTGAACATATGCGCTTTGATTGAAGTTGATAAAGCAGCAACTTACTGATCACTTGGAACAATTAAAGAGATTAAAACTCGTACGCAGAAGCTGAGACTTTGGAGCGGAGGCTTTATTTTTGAGCAATTTCCATGTTTAATCGACTTAATGCAATAAAACGCGATTGCATTCCTGCACGTGTTGCGACGGCGGCGGCGGTAAACAGCTCATCGGGGCGTTTTGACTCAACCGGGGCTGTTTTCTTTGGCCAACCAATTTCTGCGCTCGCTATATAAAAGTCTGGAGGGCACAATTACAACTGGCAATGGAAAGGAAAATGTTGGCATTGAGAAGAAAAATGAGGTGTAATCTCACTCATTTTTCTTATCTGTGTAAGTCCAAGAAGCCTGAGAGGGTACAGTATTTCCCCAGATAAAAGCTGGGACGCTATTGCACTCACACAAACAGCAACCGAGAAGTGCATAACAGTTTTTACTATCTCAACTCAGTGTCCCTATTGGTTTGTCGCCAATCGAATGAGGCTAAAGTATTTTCTGCCGGATGCAGTCTCGGGCAAAAAAAAAAAACCTTACATTTATCAAGCGATTATTTTTAAACAGTATGTCGTCAGCTTGCCTCTTCTCTCGCAGAAGTAAAAGTCCTCACAGATAAGACAGCGTTGGTCCATCCGCTGAAGACATTTGCACCGGCGTGACTCCATTAATTCCCCACACTAGATCTTAATTAACTCAGCATAACCATACAGATGATTTGTGTGCCGATGGGATTTGGTCAATCGGGATGATTGCTTGAAGTAGATATGCTCATTCAATATTCATTATCTTCCTGTCCCATTTTCTCACGGGGCACAGCAGGTCCTCCTGGAGATCAAGATATCTTCCTTATGTCTTTAAATGCATAAAGAGTCTGATTTAAAGCCTTCACGTTAAATTAATTTTGGGAAAAAAGAGGGGAAAAAAAGGGTGGATTATTTTCCAAATTAACCCATAAATACCCAGTATTACTTTTGTGGCAGTTCCCCAAATGGATTTTTCTCCATATTTAACATTTCTTAAGTGATTTATCACCATTTATTGTAATATTACTGTCTTTATTTGGCGTTTTTTTTCCCCGTGAAAATCTGGTATTTTCCAGTATTTCATTTACAAATCATATTGATGTTCATTAAAGCTCTGATTAAAGTTGAGGGTTATTATATTAAAAACAGAGAAAGCTGGAAAAAAAGCATGACTTTTTCCATCCAATTTATTATTAACTGAACATAAAACAGGTGTTACAACTGCTGTTATTCATCAAACTCCATGGGTTTTACTGGCGAATTAATGTTGTAGAAGATGACGGTGTTTCCATGGTAACTACAGAGCCCCTGAATGTCCAAATATGGACATATCTGATGACCGTGAAAAGATGACAAACTGAATTGTATTTGTATTAGTCAAAGTGTATTTGTAGGATTAGTAGATCAACAGAAATTAAGTATTTTAGATCAGTAGATTACTGTAGTCACCGGTGGATGGTTTGGTCTTTATGGGTTAAGGGAATTAAGATTTTAATGTTAATTTTAAGCAGGTCCTCCTGGAGATCAAGATATCTTCCTAATGTCTTTAAATGCATAAACAGTCAGATTTAAAGCCTTCGCGTTAAATTAATTTTAGAAAAAAAGAGAAAAAAAAAGGGTGAATTATTTTCTAAATTAACCCATAAAGACCCAGTATTACTTTTGTGGCACTTCCCAAATGGATTTTTCTCCATATTTAACATTTCTTAAGTGATTTATCACCATTTATTGTAATATTATCCTCTTTATTTGGTGTTTTTTTTTCAGAGAAAATCTGGTATTTTCCTATATTTAATTTATACGTCATGTAGATGTTCATTAAAGCGCTGATTAAAGTTGAGGACTGTTATATTAAAAACAGAGAAAGCTGGAAAAAAACGTGACTTTTTCAGTCAATTCTATCATTAACTGAACATAAAACAAGTGTCTCCATCCACTGTCACTGATCCAACTCCATGGGTTTTACTGGTGAATCAATGTTGTAGAAGATAACGGTGTTTCCACGGTAACTACGGAGCCTCTCAACATCCAAATGGGTCATATCTGATGACCATGAAAGATGACAAACTGTATTTTACACCAATTATTTTCATGTATTCATAGGATTAGTGGATCAACAGGTATTAAACAGTTTAGATCAGTAGATGCTTTTGGTCACCGGTGGATGTTTGGGTCTTTTTTTAAGGGAATTAAGATTTTTTGATTTTAATTTTAAGCATTTTCTCCTGGAGATCAAGATATATTCCTTATGCCTGTAAATGCATAAAGAGTCTGATTTAAAGCCTTCACGTTAAATTAATTTTAGGAAAAAAATAAAAAAAAGGGTGAACTATTTTCAAAATTAATCGGTCATGAAACATTTTCTCTCCAATTGATTTAGTTACTATTAAGCCAGTATTAGCCTCCCCGGTGAGACAGACAGGCAATAAACACAGTCTACGGTTTATTTAATGCTGTGAAAATTGGTTTTGAAAGCTCAAATTCTTTGCCGACTCGCACGTGTCTGATTTCAGGGCCAATGCCTTTGCTCTGAATGGTATTACAGAGCGGAGAATGCGACGGGGTGCCTTCCATGTCTTGTAAAGAAGATGAGTGAAAGGGCCTGGAGGATGGATTTATTATCCTTATCAAAAGTCACAGAGAAGACAAATATAAACCATTCTTCTGCTCTTGTCCTCCCAGCACAAAGCCCCTGGGAGTGGCATAAAGACAGTTAAAATGTGCCGTTGTAAAGTGTGTTGGAGGGAAGTGCCGCAGCGTTACACAAAACCCGAATAATCAGGGGCTCAGCAGAAGGGGGCTCTTTTCCAAACCTGTTATTGTTTCCATTATATCTGGACTGGCAAACTCTGTGAAGTAACACTGTGGCCCTGAACAGCGCTACTACACTTCCTCTCATCTGTGTGCAGGGAAAACACAGAAGAATAGTGCTTCACGGGTGTCTTGTGTTCAAGCATGTTTGCAGGGAAACCGTTTAAAGGACAGGATTCTGAAAGCAAAGAAGAGTTTGAAGCACATAATGGGAGCCTAGATTGTCCAAATTTGACAAATGCATGTCCGAGAAATAAAAAAAATGGCAGCATTTTGACAGATGTTGCGTTGCGATATTCAAACAAGATTCTACTGGAAATGGATTGCACTTCAAGTCTGATGAATCTGTGCAAACGTAGGTTCAATTATCAGCAACTGGCAAATAAAAATAACTACAGATAGGGGAAGTCAAGGTTAGGTTAACAATGAAATTAAAATAATCTACACCAAACTTACATTTTTTTGGGTAGGTAATTACTTTTTCAGGAAAATGTATTTAGAAATAAGAAAAAAATTGTGAAAAAAAGAGGAGTTTTCTGCGTGTGAATGTTTGGAAAGTGACAAAGTTTTGTGCCGTCATTCTGGATTCATTTTAAACTCTCACAAATAAACTTAATTCCAAATACACTGATAGTTGAATATTATATTATTTGTCATATTCTAAATACACAGTGTTTAAAATCAATAAATGCATATATCTATGCAAAATACATTTGAATATAATGTTAATATTATTTGTATGTTGTAAATATTGTAAGAAAAAAAAAACAACAAAACAAAAGTAAAAGTATATGATATTGATAATTGAAACAAAACTGTTTAATTTGATATTTACTTTTCTTGTCCATCTGTGACGCTGTCATTTTTCAGAACTCATACTATTTAGGTTTGATCCAATATGTATTTCCTCTAACCAATTATTAGGTTGTAAAATAGAGGGTTTAAGGTATACACTGAAAACATTTTAGGATGAATATGTCAGGGGAACTTCACTTTTGAGAACTTTGTAATTTTTGCAAAAGATAGACGTTCATTTTTTTTGGTCCATACGTGACGCAGTAGTTTTTGATATTTTTCATCTGAAAATATTTGAAACTATATTTTGCCCTTTGAGTACGTTTAAGATGGCATTTAGACCTTTCCAATTATATGTAATATTTGTCTTAAACTTGTCTGGTTCCAAAGTTATGAATCAAAAAATAGTGGGCGGTCCATCCGTGACGCCCTTCACCTCGCCCTCATTTAAAATGGTTCATAATTTTTTAACTACCAGTCCTATCGATACATGTAATAATTCTGGTAAAATGCACTTTGTCATCTTTTCATAGTCATCTGATATGGACTTTCAGAGGCTCCGTAGTAACCATGGAAACACCGTCGTTTTCTGCAGTATTGATTGACCAGTAAAACCCATGGAGTCTGACAAATAACACAGTGGTTAGAATGGTTAAATGGTACCTGTAGAGAATTATCTTTGCTTGCTATTTCAAAAGATCACGTATAGAGGCTACTAGCGGTTCTGTCAAATAACTTCCATTATCAAAGTCAAAAGCCTTTAGTGCCATTAGACGACGGCGCTTACAACGAAATTAGAACGTTGTTCCAACTGGTGCATTATAGTGACAAATTACAAAAACAACACACAAGCGAGAATAGATAAAACCACCATAACGACAACAATAAATAGAATATAAAATCTAAAAAGTTAGTGGAGTGTATTGGAAGAAAAGAAATTGACACTACAAGTAAATGGAAAATTCTATAGCACATTCTCGACACCTTCATGGCGCTCAAATCGCTTTACAAAGCCTCACATTCACCCATTCAAAGCACAGATAATGTCATAGGCGTGACCAGGACAAGCACACTTTAAAGTTAGCGACATATTCTGCAGAAAAAGTCATTTATTTCTTCAGTTCTTTTGCTTGTTTTTATATAACAGTTAACCTTTGAAATGACTCTGAGCTTTAATGAACACCTTTATAGTCAGTAAATTAAATACAAGAAAATGTCAGCTTTTCACTGAAAAATACAAAACTGCAGGGGATTATATTATAATAAATGATGATAAATCACTTAGGAAACGCTACATAGAGACAAATCCATCATAAAAATGTCTTTAAGAGTTAAGAAACATGTCTTTAGGTCTATTTTTATATAACTTAAACTGTAAAGACTTAAGTTGCAGCTCGACATGTTGAGACGTAACACCTTATTCCGATATAGCACGATGACTATCATTTACCGAGACACTGAACGGCCATTCCACAGCTTTGTACTCAGGCACTCGGTGCTCTGAGGTAAATGCTAATGGATGTCTATTAATGTACTCCCAATAACATACATTATCATACTGTTTGTTTACCTTAATTACCACTGCGGGTAACATGTGAACATGCTAACATTATGGAAATGAGCTCTAAACACAGCTCAGAGCGGAGGATACGGCATCATCTGGAGATGTTTTCAGTGGATGTCATGTGGAAGAACTATATGAGGCTGTCGGTATTGGAGACGTAGGCTACGATGTCTGTGGAGCCGGTGGGATTGAACCAGGTTGTCTAGACATCGTAAGAGTTGTTATCTGTGCAAATCCAACAAATATGGCAATTAGGATGCTGTATTTATGTATCCTATAGCCAACGTCAGAATGACCCTCACTCATATTGAACTCTGCATACTCTCTATTTTTATATTTATTTATTACAGTTTTATAGTTGACAGTAAATGTCCAAAACAGCAAGAGGCTTCCTGGGTGTTTATTGGAGCGTCGCTAGCTATCTGTACAGCTAGTTCTCAAACACTAGTGAAGACCGAATAATAACACCCCGTAATAACTCTATATCTTTACAAACCTAAGAAAACGCTCGAAAAAATGCTGCCATCCATTTGTTTCATTTAGAGCTGCGTCCAGCGGTGAAAACCACAGTGTTTCTAGTTTTTATCACGTCGTCACTTTCACTGACTCTAAAAGTTGTTTCAGCAGTGACTCACTACTCCCTCTAGTGGTCACATAAATACCCCGGCCCGTTTTAAATGCATTCAGTTGACATCTCTTCAAATCCAAACACACTGGCATCTTTGGCAGAACTTCAGCGCCCTTTACTCTGAAGAGGATAATTTTAGGTTATTATCTTTTTTTAATATTAATTACTATTTATATATAGCAAATATATTTTAGGAATTTGATCTAGTCCACGCTGAGTTATTTTCTCGACAAAGAGAAATGAGATAAAACATATTCATCACTACAACAATTATAATGGAAGAATCTGAGTTAAATTGAGCCGATGACTTTCTTTTTGATCAAATAAACATTCTTACAAAGGGATCTGACAACACTGACAGGTGACCAAATAATAGATTTTTTTTTACAATAAATCAAATTATGTTTTTCCATTAAATAACTACTGGATTCATTCAACTGCCAACATTACAAAACATTTAATCTCAATGTAATATAAGCATACAACAAAATAGATCACATAGGCCTGTTTGATATTATAGTATTGGAATGATAGATGATTTCTGACCTTAAATGCTATATTAATCATTATTACTTCTTGTGGCTTAGTTACATGTGATCCGGTATAATCAGTAAGTATTTAATTAAAGTATATGTGCTCAGTCCTCTGTGCAATAAATATATGTTGCACTGGTCATATACTGTACACATATATATATATATATTTATAGAATGTCAGCGAAATATTGAGGCAGTTTGGATAAAGTGATTGTCAAAGCAGTGCGGACCTGTGCTGTCATCTTTCAAAGGGTTAGATTCGTCTCCAAACACAACTTGATGGATGACATTGCAGTGGGCTGTCAGGACTCGTTGCTTCAACAACTACAATGTCCAGTGATCTGAAGCAATAACGTTCGCTTCAAATCGTGTTATTGCGTTGCCTTGTGATACTTGATACGATTGTGAAATGCGCTTCTGTAGTTGAAGTATAACTATATCCGATGTGTCCTCAAACACCTCACATGCTACTTATCAAGTGAGGCTTCATCCCAGAACGGGGTGATGCCTCAGATATATGGAGGTATTGCAGCTGTGGTAAGTCGCTGGGCCTCCGGAGCCGATTACAAATAGTCCCGAAATGTTTTAAGCTGTTGGCATCGGAGCTTCACTTTTCTTTTTTCTCTCCTGTGAATTTCTGCCTCTCGTCCATTTATCTAAACTGGGCCATCTACTAGCGCATTTCACAGAGAACACTATATCATGGATTGTTTGTCGCATTGCATTTATTTAACCCTTTAGCCCCTAACGTGTCTGTGGTGCTCGTTTTGCATGTATGATTTACTTCAAATATTCATAAAAATTCAACCGTTCGCTCAATAGAAAAAGTTCCCAAATGTGCTGATAGAACAGACCTCATGCTTTCCTTACACATCTGAGCATGCTCAGTGCTTAAGTGTGTTCCAGTTCACAGTTCACGCTCATCATCCTAAATCACTGGATGATCATTACTGATGTACTTTCTCACCGTCTTATTTAGTTAAAACCTTTAAACTTCAATTCTTTTCTTTGTCTTTTTCTGTAATTTCACCCTGTTTTGACCCTAAAACACACAATAAAGCAAAGCCATTGAATAAAAGGAACACAAGCACATAGTCAGAGCAGCTTTAAAGAACCTGAAACAAAACATTCATTCACAGCAGCACGTTTACCTTGAATAATGTCTCAGGGGTTAAAGGGTTAATCCATTCACACAGGCATTATCAGAAAAA
Source organism: Apogon hyalosoma (assembly GCA_037367295.1). Taxonomy (NCBI): domain Eukaryota; kingdom Metazoa; phylum Chordata; class Actinopteri; order Kurtiformes; family Apogonidae; genus Apogon; species Apogon hyalosoma. The sequence continues at coordinate 15,944,361 of JAPQRP010000008.1, read as the reverse complement.
CTATCCAGATTTTTGTGTTTTTAATACTGTGTAAATTAGAGCCCGACTGATATGGGATTTTTGTGGCTGATGCCTTTACTGATATTGGGGGCTAAAAAAAAAGCTGATACTCGATATATCGACTGATATCCGATATATTGGCCGATAACTGATATATATTACATATCTTATATTAGATAGTAGTGGACAAGTGGATTAACAGTTGCATAAATCTTTGTTAATCTCACAACGATAACTGACCCAACTTTAAAACGCTGTTTAATAGTCTTATGTTGGACTAGTATGTGACCCGTGGGGCACCACAGGTTGTAGATGTGGTAGTTTTAATTAAATGATTAAATAATTAAATGTCACTTTGCACATTCCCCGTTGGGATATTTCAACTTGTTTTGCGCCTTACAGTTCTATTTCAGCACATTACAGTTATTATCCAGATTATACCCAGATGTTTTTATACTTCTAATGTATAGTGTGCTGTGTTTGATCCTATGTTATATTTGTCTGTAATCATGTTTGCTGTGGCTTTATATTGTTATTGAATGTGTGCCATACTGCTCCATCCATCCATCCATCCATCCAATCAATGCTGGGGAGAGCAGACCTCTGTGTAAAGATGTGTCTATATCTAATGAAGTGACATAAAAATTATTTGGTAAATCATTATTTAAAATGTAAATGACAATTAATATATAGTATTAATACCCAGGTGCACCTACAGAATGAAATTGTGAGGTACACAGGAAGCGCACGAACAGGGGTGGGGGTGACTAGTTCGTAAGGGGGTGGGGGGTAGTGGTCTGTGATTGTCAAAGTGAAAGTGAAACTGACATGCTTTACTATTCCTCTAACTCTCCGGGCAGCACAGACACACAGGAGCAGAGCGTCAGACTCTCCACGCAGCGAAAGAGTTCATACATCGTTTACAAATTCACCGACGTTGATTAATCTGTGAGACACTATAAACGGCCCGATTAATCAGTTGGGCTCTAGTGTAAATACTCAAAATTTCACTAAAACAGGAATTCATTTTACTTTTTTCATTTTACACACATATAAACATCAGCAACAAAGGAGCAAAAATATCCATAAAACTAGAATGGGTATTTTTTTTAGGGTAAATTATATAGTGTCTATAGGATATAACAGTAAAGTACCAGCTTTCTCCATTGGTGGGTCACGACCTAAAAGGGGATCACACCCTTGCTCGAAGTGGATAGTTTTAAAATTGATTTTTTTTTTTTTTTGCTCAAAAAAAGTTGAGAAACACTGTTCTAGACCTTGACTTTATGTACTATTATACTTGTGTTCCTATTTTTTTGGTTGAGATTGAACTTGTGTGTTGTAGAAAAGTTCATTTTAATAAATGAATGAATTTGTAATTCGGAGTAAATTATGTTTTACTGACAGAAACATTTTCAAAACATATGAAAATCACAAAGGTGAATGAACATCACTAAAATCATTCCAGTACCAATCAGTTAGCTAAATCATAACTTTTTTTTTTTATCTGCTTTCCTCATGTACTTCTTATCTTACAAGATTATCAGCCTTTGAGAATACTCTAAAATTCAACTGAGGGAAACTTTTTTTCATACTTTATTATGACTTTTACACAAAATTCCAGACTTTTCAAGCTCTTAAAAACAGCGCTTAAAAATGTCATACTTTTTAAGACTTTCAAGATCTGCACAAGCATCCTTGTATAGATTGCATTGCTATTCTATACGTCAAGCTATTATTTTGTCCATGTTGTCTGGCCCTATTTCATGGCTTTCACCCGTACTGCTCCATAAAGTCTCCATCTACTTATCAGCTCCAACCTCAAGTACGTAACACCTTCTGTTCAGACATTTCACATAATTGCCTGGCGGATACTGATATATGCTCTGTGAACTCTGTGAGCAAACTTTTTTCAGCAACCTCGGGTGCGTTGAGGATACATTCACCTGAAGTCAGTTTCATTTTCCAAGAGGTGAACTTTGAGCGCGACACTGGAGATGCCAGCATTCAACCTCCTGCGTAATTAAGGAGAAATTGAGGGAAAAAGTGTCTTTATACATGAAAAAGCCCGCATTCAAAGATCACAGTCCTGCAGAAATAGCATCCTTACTTTTATTTTTAATCAAGGAAAAAACTTTGGTGAAATGAAAAGGGTGTCAAGGTTTAAAGCGGCTTTTTTTCTCATGTCTGATGTTGTTGTTGTCGTCGTCTTTTCTTTTTTGTAATTTTATCTTTCTTTATTCCAACCTCTCACTATTTTGACACATCATAAGAATAATACAGTTCAGACATGACACTCGCGTCATATTGACCTGTTTATATGGATGGTTGTACGTTTCTATTTAATGGTAATATGTTTAGGATATGATGCAGATGGTTCTCACAATCCTGAACCCCCAGAGGAGCCTCTCAAGCGAATGAACAAAAATCACACACGTGCACCATGAATAATGCTCAGCTTGATTCAAGAGGAGATAGAGGAGGGATATTTCATAAATATGTAGGATGATGAGTAGAGCTGAGGTGTACGGTACAGAGCATGAATGCAGTGTTGATTAGAAGGCGCTGGAATTGGGATGAGACGAGCTAAAGCCATTAACAGCTGGAACAAATAAGGGCCTCTTGACCAGTCTGTGAACTGGTACTGCTATTATAGCGCTGGAGACTGGACTGACTCCACAGGTGAGCTAAGGAACACTTCTTTTTTCTTTTTTTTTTTTAACATTTTTTTTGTTCTTGAACAAAAACGACTTTGATTCAAGACCAGTCATCACCAGATCTGGAGGGATGGTACATAGTTCTCTTTTTTTTGTTTGTTTGTTTGTTTTAATCTATATATTTTTTATGCATTTTATCTTTCACATCATCACAGTTATTTAATAATGAATCAAACAACTCTGATCATTAAAACATTTTTCCTTTTTATAGATAGATAGATAGATAGATAGATAGATATCATTAGGTTGGGTTTTGTCTAACATTGTTTTACAGATTCTCTCATTGACAGGTTTTTAGTTGCAATTAAATGTAGAGGTAAAAACAAAAATAAAACTAAGCATTATATATATATTCTTTTCTTTTTTTTCTCAGTATCATGATATAACTTAAGTACATATAAAGAAAATACAGAGATAGCATCAAAAACAAGAAAAACAAACCAAAGTGCCCAGTATTTTGTGTGACCTCCCTCTATACTTAATATATCTGCTACCCTTCTATGCAGATGATATCAGATTTACTGCACTAACCTATTTTACACCAGATTTCACAAAACACTGTTTCTTATTATTGTAACTACTCTGCTACAACAGAGGTTATACTAATTTCTGAGTGTTGTCTGTAGAAGCTATTTATTTCATACTTTTTAGGGAGATTTTAAATAGGTGCAAAATATCCCCAGTCTTCTCTCGTACCGTTACAAAAAACAAAAAAAAACAAAACAAAAAAAAAAGCGAGGAATAGATATTATGGTCAACTGTGTAAAAACAACATAACTAAAGGTGAATGGAGAGTTTTATAATGACAACTTATGGCCAATTCTTGATTAGGCTTTTCATAACCTCTCTCATTCTGATATTTAGCGGCAAAAGGGGAATCATCTCATTCTTCAAATCAATGTAGTGTGTAATATCTTAACATATTTAATCTCACCTGGTCTCTGTCATGACTCGGTCTTCATTTAGATGCAATAAAAAGAGCCATTTCTAACCTGAAAACAGTGAAACCAAAAAACAAACAAACAAAAAAAAAACATCTACCCAAAACCATGAAAAAAAATATTTAACACCCTCTACATTTTAACACAATGTAGCTACTTATTATCTGGTACCTTGCTTTGCTGTAAAAATATATGTTGGTGCATTTACACATGCGCAACAAAGACAGCAGTTGAGATTTTTGTGAGATGCTACTTACAAACCACAGCACTGAATTATTGTGTAATAGTGGAAAAACTCCAATTGCCTCTGAAGACTCAGTTAGAGGCATACTAAAGATAAACTGAGTAGGTGCTACTGAATTTGGCAAAGAAGGTGTCAGGCCCCAGTGCAGCATATGGAACACTGTGGTCGATGAAACATTGATTGCATATTTTATACAGTGTAAAGGCAGCACTTTTTTTTTTTTTTACAGATAGTTGATGTAAGACTAGCTGTAGACCAATGATAATGGTAGGACAATGTTCATATAGACTTACATTCCCATATGTTCTTGGACAAACCCATAGAGCTACTAGAGAGTCACAATTAGATCAGGAGTTGTGGGTTGGAGACCCTTGGATTTGGTGGTATGACTACTTAAATACAATGTTATCACAATTCCACATTACAAAGCCAATTGTAAAATTTTGGAAATTTTTGGTAGATGTTTCTTTGCAGCACACTCAACAATATGAAACATCATTAATACATTATGACCCCGCCCCCAAAGGGGAGGCAAGGGGTATTCAGATTCAGACTACTTTATTAATCCCCAAAGGGCAATTCAGTTCGCAGTTACCTGCCGTATTGAACATCCAAACAATTAGGGACAAACAAACAAATGCAAAACATTCATATCAGCAAATGACAGCCACATACGCATTCACAATCACCTGTCAGTACTCATAAAACAGTAACCGGGCAACAAGTTGAGCAGTGAAATGACTAAGATGATAAGCAAGAATTTAAAAAATAAATAAATAAATAAATAAATAGCAATCAGCTTCAGTTTTTGGATCGGTTTGTTTCTGTTAACACTCTAGCAGCAAAAGTATTGGTTGAATTCATACCAACATTTGGTTTATAGATTTCCAGTGATCCAGAATAGATCTCATATTTTGGGAAAAGTAGGTCAATGTTACAATTTTTTAGGAATTTAAAATTTTTTTTTCCTCCCATTTATTTATAATAGGCAAAAACTGAAATGTATGTAGCAGCAAAACTCTTTGGTGAATTCATACCAAATTTGGTTTATAGACTGCCAGTAACCCAGAACAGATGTCATTATGTTTTGGGAAAAGTAGGTCAATGTTCATATTTTTTATGAATTTTTAAAATCTTCCCATTTACTTATAAAGGGCAAAATATGTGCAAGGGGTGGGGTTTGTTGTGCCTGGCATCACTTGTTTATACAAAGGGTTGTGTTAAACAGCTTAAACACCTGGTTGAATTATATTTAACCCATGAAGACCTCATGCTAATTTAGTGGCCATTCCCAAATTAATTTTTCTGTATATTTAAGCTTTCTTAAGTGATTTTCACCATTTATTATACACAGTTTTGTGTGTAAATCATGTATTTTTCTATGCTTACTTCACTGATCATGCAGATGTTCATAAAAGCTCAGAGTAAATACGAAGGTTATTGTATCAAAAACATAGAAAACTGAAGAAAAATTGACCTTTTCAGTAAAATATATCATTAAGTGAACATAAACCAAGTGTCTCCATCCACTGTTATTGATCAAAGTCCATGGGTTTTACTGGTGAATCAATGTTGTAGAAGATGGTGTTTCCATGGCAACTACGGAGCCTCTGAATGTCCAAATGGGTCATATGTGATGACCATGAAAAGATGACAAATTGCATTTTACACCAAATATTTACATGTACTGATTAGATCAACAGGTATTAAACAGTTAACATCAGTAGATGGTTTTGGTCTGCGGTGGATGTTTGGGTCTTTATGGGTTTAGAGAGACGAAGTATTTTAAAACCCTTGTTACATTTTGTTACTTTGCCAAGCCTTACATGTATTCAAGGGTAGCTGCCAATGAACTTCTGTATCTCACAAAAGTTACCTTGAATCTTTGCAGTTATTTCATCGCAGCCTTCCAAGCAGCCAACATCAACTTCATTACCATGTAGATTCATTTTGTACAAATAAAACTGACATTCAACAAACAAGTACTATTGAGATTTCTGAAAACGGTGTTGACAAAAGTGAAGGTCAATGCTGCTCTGAAAAACAAGAGAAAAATACTGACATGGGTGCAGAGTGTTGGTGACTTTTATCAATACTGTTTACATTAATGTGAACTGAGTCCATTTTTTATAGTAGTTTTGTTTGTACAAATAAATCAGAGTATCTACTCTTTCAGAAACCTCATTCGTGGCTGTAATGCAACTGCTGGTAAAGTTACAGCCAATTTTAGAGGAGTGATATTTAGCTTTTTTAAATGGAATTATGCATTTTCAAACATTTCCCTGTGGTCTCCATAAATTGTAAATGCTCTGCTCGGGTTTGAATTCTTCATTAATTCAACTCCACAGGTCCGTCTTCAACCCTATTTCTGAGTAATGACACCAGAAAGGTGGTTTTGAGCGCTGGCCCTTTAAATTCAGCACCTGGAGGGTTCAAATTCAAAGTTTTTGAACTGTTTGGGTCCCCAAATACACAAATAAAGGCACCAAAGAACACTATATCACTACCAAAGTGGGTTTAGCAAAATTATGACCCTTTTAACTCTTAAAATCTGACGTGTCATCACTGACACACCCTGTGCATATGCAGTTTGGATGGCTGTAACTCTTTCACTGTGCAAATGGAAAAATTCCAACGGTTTCAGAAACTTTAGAGGCTGCGTTTTATCGGCTTTATTGGGTCATTACAGTAATTTCACTCACGCCTGTACTAGAAGCTGGAGAATAAGCTGATTTAGGAGTATTATACATGCAGTAAATTGTAAAAGACTGCTAGATTTTGAAAGTTGCTCTGGAAAACTGGGCAAAAGGACTCACTGACAGCATATTTTCTAACCTTTTTGTTGTCAAAATAAGAAAAATAAAAAGTCAAGAATGACCATTTTAGGCTTAAGGTTTAACGGGTTAAGTTGTGTAGTCATTTTGTGAGCTAATTGACCAAATTAGCTAAATTACCTAAACTAATGATTTGACTGTTTGCTTATTTTCATTGTGTGTGTTTTTTTTTTTTTAATCAATTCAACAAATTCTGTAAAGCCCTATGAGGTGACCTTGTTGTGACATTGGGTTAAAAAAATATAATTGAATTGAGCTTAGAAGGAAGTTCGTAGTAAAAATTAATAACAGGGTGAACATTAACTGTAAGGGTGTTAGAAGAACAGTATTCAAACCTTAGAACACTGAATGCTGATAATATTAGTGGATCAACAGGTATTAAACAGTTGATATCTGTAGATGGTTTGCGTCGGCGGTGGCTGTTTGGGTCTCTATGGGTGAGGTACATTTTTCGTTGGACATGTGAAAAAAAAGAACGAAACCATGGACCTGTTAAACAAACTAAACAAAATTTATATCGCAATTTTCTAGCCATCATGCTGCTGGACGGGCCTGCATTCACCGCCTCAGCACTAAATTTAATAGGAACCAGGTGGATGGTTTTTATTGGTGGATGGGACTGGAGCGTTGAAGGGACATCACTTGCTTAAGACATACAATGTATTAGAAGTGTTCAGATATAATTTCACGAACATAAATTTCTCTGTCAGCCCAGAGACGCCGAGTCCTTGACAGCATGTCTTTTGACACGAGGGCAAGAAGCCACCAGTCATAAATAAGTAAGGTCACCGAACTCGCCACCGCTGCCTCCGAGCATTGGCAGCTGGGATATTTGCTTCCTTTGTCCATAAATATCCCAATCCTCCTTCATTCAACAAGAGTCTCACGAGTGAACTCATGATGAATACCCAGCCTAACCCTGAAACGCCTGACCCAGCAATGATGACTGATGTCACAGCGGGAAGGACTTGTGGAGCCACAATCCCTCACTGTCATAAAGTTTGCCTCACCCAGACAACCCTCCCTCTGAATTTTACTACTGCGGTCAGTTTTGACTTGCAGCCTTTCTGTCATTCAACATTTATAAACTTGAAGGATTACTGTACGTGTTGTTCTTCTATTTTTACTCCCCGCTATGCCCGACCCATGAAGGTAAATGTGCTGTACATCGGATGGGATGTGCCGCGTTCTAGTCTTATCCTTAAAGACTGGTGTAAAATAAGAATGATACATATATGACATCAAAGTTGAGTGTTTCACTAAAGGAACAATTTGTAATTTTTATACTTCAAAATGTTCAAATATGATAATATGATATGATACTAAAATTATCATTACAGTATTTAGAATAAAGAGCTGTGAAGTTCTGCCAGTGATGCCAGTGGATTGGATTGTAGAGGTATTTAGGGTTGTAACGATGCCACGGTGTTACAATTAATTGCGGTTTTAAACGTTACGGTTAATGAATCGTCAAAGCTGCCTAAAACCATCTCATAAAGTACAGTAGATAAAGAGCGGGACCAAAGATACGCCAATACGCACTTCTCGCACTGAACGAAAGCAACGTTGCGCAAGCGTTGCGTTTCAACATTCCACGAGTGAAAATGGCAGAGAACGAACAAGCCGACCGTCTGTCTATCAGCTTTTACGTTCAGTCGCGACAAAATGCACAGCGAATTTTGTCCAGCAAAGGTTCACTGTGGGGGGGTGGACGTATTTCTGAAATGTCTTAACCGTAAATATATTTTTTATGTGAGCTTACTTTCGTTTCCATAGAGTTTGAGATCGCTACCGTCATCTACGTAGCTTCAGGCTACCATTGCGCAAACCATTCACAACGATCTGGCTGCGTAGTTTTCGTACAGAAAGGTCGTTCTTCTCCAGCAGTTCAGACGCTCATATAAACTTCGGGAAGGTTAGCTTGTGAACTGATGCAGTAAACATGCTCTGTTTGATCACAAGGCAAACTGCATAAAATAGTCTGATGCGCCTGTAGAAACTACAGCCAACATCCGAACTAATAATTACAGTTCGAATTTTAACTTTTCACCTCATGCTCAAAAGAACGTTCAAAGTTAAAATAAAAAGTGAAAGCCCTTCTAAGTACTGCTGTGAAATGAATTTGCGCAAAATAATCGTAGTAATCGTGAAACTTTATTATTTCTCTGACAATAATCGTAGCACAAAAAAATCTCTAATCGTTACATCTCTAACAGATATGAACTGAATTCATGTCTATTGATGAGCTGAGGGATTTATGTGACCACTAGAGGGAGTAGTGAGTCACTCTACCGGTCTCCCATGGTGAGGAAAACTAACACCACAGAGCCTTTGACCAAAGCGTCAGAAGGTGACCAGATGCGATGAGAAACACAACTTTTACAGTCGAAGAAAAGAATAGTAAAAACAGAAGTGATGTTTTCTCCACTGGACACAGTTCGATGCTGAAATGGCAGCGTTTCTTCTACACGGGTGAGTTTGATTCTGAGGCTTATGAAGATATAAAGTTATTATCTTTGCTAAGGTGTCGTTTGTTGATCCACGGTTCACACTGAACTGTGACAGTTCTGACCTTGTTTGGATGATTCCAAACAGATCTTCAGTGCAGCTACTGACAATGCAAACCATATAGAAAACGAGGGTGATTTGTGGCTTTACTGTGGCGGTTTTCTGTCTAAAAACAGAGCTAAGCTAACAGAGCTATAATGTAAACTATCAGCTGATGTGGCACATGATGATTATAAGACAGCGTTATTTTTTATTAATAATCCATGAATAAATATCAGTGTCTCTTTTGATGACACCGGGTTTGTGAGATATGGGGCTGAACCAAAGGAACCTCAGCTTAAACGTGAAGTCAGTGTGTAACAGCTTTATCGTGCAATACCACTGACGTCCACTAGATGCTAGCATCAAAACAGTCCGGCTCCGACTGCACTTCTCTCTTCAAACACTAAGTCAACAGATTAATTCCAGGGGTCAGTCTGGTCTCATTTGTTTTACTTGGACCCTTTAATAAGCATCGTCCTTTAGTTAAGTGAGTGATGCCTGTGGGCTAGTTCCGACAGACAACATGAACTGCATTGCAACGTTCTCCACCCACATACTTTCTAATACACACATCCTTCACTTTTTTTTCTAGTTAATCTGCCAGAATTTCCCAGCTCTCCCTTTAAACCCCTTTAAGCCCACCACTACCTCAGCATCCACCTATAGGCTCCAGATGGAAGATATAGATTTATTACTTGCAATACCTACAGTACTGTGCATTAGGTTTGTTCTGGGTTATAACCACACACACACGACTGTGATATACAGGAAATATGCAAACAGCATTAAAAAACAAAAACGACAGAAAAAGAGAATATTATAGAAGTTGTGAGGACGAGAAGACAGCACAAGTCCTTTGGGATGTTCTGAAGGAAGCATGGTATAATAAACCATAAACAGGAGTCACACTAAAATACTGATGTTGCCTGTAGAAGCCATGTAGATCTTTTTTGGTGTGTTTCAATACCGTACACATATTTTCTGCATGTTTTTGTTTTCAAAGGGACTGAGAAATACATATGTAAACTTGGTAAAAACCCTGGACAGATAGAAGCTAAAGGTGACCTGATACTTTTTTTTTTTTTTTTTTACAGTATTATATATGTGTATATGTGTGTGATGGATAGCCAAGACGACAAACTCCAAATGGACGACAAATGCAAGTTGTCTGGACTTTTTGTGTTTGACAGCTGAGTCAGCCTGTTGAGTCTAACTTTCAGCCTTCAGTTTATTGATTATATTGCACCCCACCCCCACCCCACCCCACGGACAACTCTGTTCAAGTTGTCCATCACCTCTTGTGTTTCACTTTTGTCCAAATATGGGCTGTTGCTCAATGTCAAGGAGACGCCCTTTAAGGATTTATATTTGCATATCTATGTAAGATTTCGCTGGAGGACTGGTTCCAATGTCCCCGTTGCTTGCACGGATTGAGCTCTTCCTTTGGAGGAATTTCAAGGCTGCATCCCAAGGATCCTCAGCATCCTTGGTACTGATTAACTAGCCGCAATCCTCTGGGACATTTTGTTTTTGTTTTTAAAGTCACTAAATGAAAAAAAGCTGCAGTTTCCTCATGTTCACGTGGGTTCTTTTTAGGTACTGAGGATGGATGGAAGGATGAAAGAAAGGATGAAAGGATGGAAGGAAGGAAGGAAGGAAGGATGGAAGGAAGGAAGGAAGGAAGGATGAAAGAGACAGGATGGATGGAAGAAAGGAAGGAAGGAAAGAAGGATGAAAGAAAGAAAGGATGGATGGATGGATGATGGAAGGAAGGATGAAAGACAGACAGGATGGATGGAAGGAAGGAAGGAAAGAAGGATGAAAGAAAGACAGGATGGATGGATGATGGAAGGAAGGAAGGATGGATGGATGGATGGAAGGATGATGGAAGGAAGGAAGGATGGATGGATGGATGGAAGGATGATGGAAGGAAGGAAGGATGGATGGATGGTCAGACAGTTCTAAATTACACAGCTATTATGTATTTCGTTTTCTGCTCAACACGCTCCCTGCCTCGCTCCTTTTTTTGTTTTTTTTTTTTTTGCGATCTCATTCCCTAATTTCCACCTTTGACATAATCGGGTCACAACAAAATATAGTTTAACTTAAAAACAATTTTGGGACAAAGGCGAAAAAAAAAAGCCTGCTCAACAAATCTACAATACTATTATATCAAAAAAAAAAAAAAAAAAGATGTGATGTTTCTGCCTGTGCAGTATTACTCGCTGAAGCACACAGATAATTGGACCCTGCTGCATATCATTTGAAAATAATAAATGTTTTCCATTTGAATTACAATCTGATTCACCTGTAATTAATTCTTCATGTTTCAGATGAGTAAGTACAGAGAACAGGCTGTCAGGAAGAGTTGTCAAATTAGCCCTCATTGACATTAATTGGATGCACTACACCCTGCAGTAATTATTTTTTGCTTCCACTATTTTGCAGAGGTATTTTAAGATGTAAGGCTAATTCCTTGTACATAGATATGCTATTGATATAAATGGTCCAGGGGAACATTTTAATTTAATTAAAAACAGTGGAGTCACAGATAAAAGAAAGAGTTGCTTCTTATTAGCTATTAATATGCATTGTTTTCCTTCTATCTTACGATTCTAAAAAGGTGTCTGATCTTTAAACAGCGTCGTTTGTTATCACTGATGGGTACAATAATGGTTATTAGGCTCTGTGGGGTTGATGCACAGAAGAACAAAGTAAAAAAAACAAACATCTGTGGATTAAATGTCGCCTTAAGACTGAGCACGGGATGCTGAACTTCCAACAGTAATGTGGTTGGTGTATCACCAATTCCACCCTTGGCAAATGCACTGAAGCTTGCTCAGATAAGCGGCTGTCATTTGAAATGCCGCTATCTACTGACAGTTTGTAGGGCTCAGCGAAAATGGGGAGTGATGCTGGCGTTCTTAAGAGAGGACGGATTTTCTGTCTCTTATCGAGCGCTGGACAAACTGACAAGTTGCCCATGTAAAAAAGCGAGGGGTCAGAGTCAATCAGGCTCAGTCTTTTTGCGACGGACCACTCAAGCATCTTGTCGTTTGATTTTGCATAATAGGTGCTTTAGAGATCAACAACCATCTCTCAGCAGGGAAAAAAAAAAAAAAAGAAAAACAAAATCGAAAAAATAAGTGGGTTTTAGGTTTTTAATCTTGTAAACATGCTCCCAAAACAACACGCTGCTAATGCAGACTTGGGTTTGGGTGAAAGCAGGAACTGAAGTTGTTGAAATCTGTCCACATAAAACCCAAATGTGTGATCACATCTCTCTAAGCTCACTTTAAAAGCAGTTCTCTAAATCCCCGCTGGAATATTACAGTGATTGCAGATTAATGGTTCTCATGTGGGGAGAATATTGCGACTCCGAGTAAACAAGCGGGAATCGTATTACGTTCCAAAAACGGGACCGGTTCTGTTATCACGAGCCGCGGCTGACGTTCACTGTCGCCGCGGTGAGAAAAAGGCCGGCGTTGACGTGAAGTGCATGAGGTGCCGCGGCGCAGATGGAGCGGGACACGGTGCGACGCCCTGCTAAGCTCCACGTTTGACCTCTGTCTTGAGGGAGGCCGATGAGGTCACACAGATCAGGCGTGTCCCTGTACGTTAGCGCCTTTTCAGGAATAACAATGATCTCGTATGGACACCCGTGGGCCGGTCTCGGCACATACTAAACGCCGTGACACAGCTGCATTTTTAATAACAGACGTGACCAGTCCTGATGCCCTGACTGACAATATACTTTCACCGCAGACCTGAAGCTGTGCCGAGGTGACCTATATAAAATATCATACTAGAGAGTTTGGTGTTTCTGCTTGTGCTGCTATTAGGCTGATCTGGGAATTTTTTTTTTTTTTCCCCCACTCTGCTCACACATGAAGTACACTTGTGAAGCATCAACAGCAACAAAGAAAGGAAAAGGCTCAAAGGCTGGAAGAAGCCTCTTCAACCATTTAGAGATTGATTCTCACTGGGAAACCACGGCGGCTTACATCCTCCCAGGAAACTATACGAGACTGAAAAACATTTAAAATGATTAGTTTGCAGTTTATAAAACGACACCGGCCTCACTCCAGACATATAAATCATTTAATAATGTAAAATCAGGGATGCCGCTGTAGTTCAGTTCACAGTGACGATAGAAACAATAGTGATGAATGATTTAATCGTCATTGTCTGTTAATTTAACGCTACTATTATGGGGAAAATAGTAGTTCACCTGATGCGTGCAAAACTGAATACGGGAAAGCATAAAGCACATAGCACAGCACATTAAAAATAAGGCAAATTTGACTTAAAAAACTTAAATATGCAAAACTAACACTGGGAAATACAGAGAATTTACTGAATATAATGCCAGTAAAAGGTTGTAAGTCAAATCTCAAATGGAACAAAATGGAAAGTGTGACATTTCTGTTTCATCGTGCATTCAGAAAAGCCTTTATAATAGGAGAAAAAAAATTACTACGGGTTCATTCTTACGTCTCACAAAGAAAACAGAACGGGTTGAAACTAGTCACGGAATAAAAAAAAAAAGGAATGAAAATACACTACCCTTTCTTCCACGATGTTCTGAGGCGTCTTTTATGCTGCCAATCTGTCGACTATGACACTACAAACACCTGCTTCAGAAGTTATCGACCAATTGAATGGACGTTCTACGTTGTTATCGCCCCGTAGTTCCAGACACCCATTATCACTCCTAACCCGACCTATGTCTGCCGTATTCGGGCTGATGAGAACAATGAAAATGGCTAATATCACCCCACTGGAAAAAAATCCAAATCTCACCAAGTGTATTTTTCCTCATTTCTAGTCCAAATATCTCATCACACTTAAAATAAAACAATCACCTAAAGAGTGCCAGTCAGTGAGATATAAGAACTTATTTTTAGACAACAGATCTTGAAAATCTTATTTCAAGAAATCTCACCAAGATAATTTTCACTTGCTCCACTGGCAGATTTTTTGCTTGAATTAAGCAAAAAAAAAAAAAAAATCTTGAATTTAGCAAAAAAAATCTACCAATGGAACAAGTTATGTTACGTCATGTTATGTTATTGAACCTCTCATGGCACCGGACGTGTCCTCTAGTGAAAATGTGCAAAATGCGTTCCCATTACACTTTTTGACCAATACTTCTATGTCGAAACATCTCAAAAACCACCTCATGAGCGCGTAAAAACTTTTTCGCGATCTCTGACAGTTTTTGAGACATTTCTGTGTTTTCGCTACCAGTTTTCTATTGCGCAATTTACATTTTGCGCATTTCTGAGGGTAATGGAAACCCAGCTAATGAGACTGTAAAATTAGTTGTCTTAATACCGCAAGAGTGTAAAAAAAAAAAAACAAAACAAAAAAACAGCCAATTCAACACTCATCAACTCAACTCTAGAAAATGAACACTGCATCATTTCCTCTGCTCTTCATCCTCATGTGTAAAGGGGTAGAATAACAACTGGATGAGCTTTAAGGACTCAAGGACGCTGTGCTGCAGCAGATTGAACACAGATAATTAACAGAGGTTGAACCTGGAAGTTGGAAGAGACTTCATAGTTTACCAGCTGTTCCAGTCAGGGGACAGAAAACACATATCGGGTCATATACAGTGGTGGAAACAAGTTTTGGGGCACCCTTAAAATTTTACATAATTTCAAACATTATCATGAAATATTTGCAAGAAAATCTTTTTTGCGTTTCAGAAGGCGTGGCTGCATCAAACAGACACAAACAAATGCATGTTTTTTGTTACTTGCTAATAAGAAAAAACAACAAAATGAAATTCTTGACAGTTTCAACATGTCATGTCCTGGATGTGTTTCATTATCTACTGAAACATCCAGTTTGGACCTTGATCGAACAGCGCACATGCAGAAGGGGGCATGTGGGTTTGGAAAATGGAACAATACTTGACTGAAGAGGGATTCTTAATGTAATAGATTACAAATGCATGAGGCGTCCAAAAACTTTTTTCCACCACTGTACAACAGGTTTTTAAGGAAAGTATCGATCTTTTCGATTACTTAGAGGTCTCAGAACTTGGCGTAGCAAATATGATACAAATGGTTTTATAGGGTTAAGTCTAGTGATGTCCTGATCTGGATTTTTTTATTTATTTATTTATTTGTTTTGCCGATACCAATTTGATACCAACTGTTTACAATTAAATTCTGATTTAAATTTGGAGTCGTTATTAATAGGTTATTATGCTGTTATTTTACTGGAGATCACAATTGGGCTGACTGTGGAACCTGAACTAAAGCAAGTATGACCCATTTGACTCTTGATAACTTTGGTATAATTGTTCCACTTTCTAAATTCATACTCTGGGCCAAATTAGAACCTTCAGCAGACTGGTTTTGGTCTGCGGGCCATATGTTTGCCACTGCTGTAGCGCGTCTATGGACCGGTCTGTCCAGGGATTATATGGGGGTGCAATCCGTGCTGTACATTTAGTGACGTGTGGATCAGAGGGTTACTCGCGGGTCAGGTTGGGGTAATAAACGTTATAATAATAATCAACTTTATTTGTATAACACTTTTCATACAAAAATTGTAGCCCAAAGTGCTTCACATTAGTTAAAATTTACAAGAGAGAATGAAATTTTCAGGCGGCACGGTGGTGCAGTGGTTAGCACTCGTGCCTCACAGCAAGAAGGTCCTGGGTTCGATTCCGACACCAGTCGGTGGGACCTTTCTGTGTGGAGTTTGCATGTTCTCCCCGTGTCTGCGTGGGTTCTCTCTGGGTACTCC
>JAPQRP010000008.1:15916245-15928210 GCA_037367295.1 Apogon hyalosoma | reverse complement strand
AGTGGCTGGGATAGGCTCCAGCGACCCCCGTGACCCTAGTGAGGATAAAGCGGGTTCAGAAAATGGATGGATGGAATGAAATTTTCATAAAAGGTAGGTCAAAAGAATGTCAGTTTATTTGCGGGTTGGGTTGGGTCGGGTCAAATAATTCCACAAAAGCCCCATGGGTTGAAAAAAAAAAAAACAGACTTGCCCATCACTACCAGACCATAAAGTGAAAATGAAACTTACAGACGCTTTACTAATTCCTTTAACCCTCCCACTGTTGTGCAGCTAATTTTCCTTTTC
The DNA here is from genome assembly GCA_037367295.1 of Apogon hyalosoma. Lineage (NCBI taxonomy): Eukaryota > Metazoa > Chordata > Actinopteri > Kurtiformes > Apogonidae > Apogon > Apogon hyalosoma. The sequence goes on along the minus strand of JAPQRP010000008.1, from coordinate 15,927,922 downwards.
CCAACCTTTAGAAACTTTAATTTGAGGGGGCAGGACGTTTGTTTAGCCCACCACCAGAACTGGACCCGGATCTCGTGACTAAATCCGATCTTCTAAAAAATGCCAGATCGGCAGCCAATACCGACCTTTAGATCAGAACGGGACATCCCTAGTTAAGTTGCAGCACAATATGGCGGACTGGATGGAGGGGACCTGTTCCCTTTCTAAACGTATTCATCTGTGAAAACTGTTAATATATTAATCTCTGCATGTAGATCCAATTACATTCCCTCAAATTTTACAAACCAGACCATTAATCCTGCTGAAACGCTCTCCAGCTGTAAGTTACATTCAACTGTTTTCAGCAGATTAACAGGCAACTTGGCTCCGAAATCAACAGTGAGTCGTCAAGTGCGCGTCGCTCCATTATTCCCAGTCACAACCTAATTTGGAATGTGTTTCTTTTTAGAATCTGGTGTTATAGTAAATGTGACAGATTCCCCACACGTGTCAGCTGAATGGCTTTTGAGTGTTGCTATAACAAGTAACAGCGAACTCATCGTGAACCCGACTGAGCGGGACCTTCTTTACACCACCGTGTTAATGCTTTCATTATGACCTGCTAAGATGATGAAATTTACCATCAAGCTCTTTAAACTTGAATAGAATCCATCAAATTTTAACAGCCATGTTTAATATTGTACTGGGGTCCTTCACAAGTAGAATAAAAGTCTGTCAGCTTACAGTAAATGGTGGATGCTTTCCGTTTGTTGTCTTTTAGTGGCGTATGCTATCTGTCTGCTTATTCTACACTAAAGTATTGATTTACCTCCAGAACTGCACTATCATTTATATTTGCTTTGGTTTTTACATCTTTTAGCATTTCAGCTTTCAGTTGATTGTATTTTATTGTATTATCTAATTTATGTAATATTTTGTTCTCAAAAACTGACCTAAAATTATAATTAGTGTTTAGAAATATGAGCTGTGAAGTTCTGGCTCAGATGCCAATGTATTGGATTGTAGAGATGTAAACTGAATTTACTTCCACTGGCGGGCAAGGGGATTTATGTGACCACTAGAGGGAGTAAGATAAGATAGTCCTTTATTAGTCTCACAGGGGAAATTCCAGATTTACAGCCGCAATAGTGGAGTACGAACAAAGCACACAAGAGCAAAATCAAACATAAAGACAAAACAAAAAAGGTTTAAATACTGTTTACAGCTGTGCACATGCTGATCATGCCACAGGCTGGATAGGGGCGATACTTATATGTAGACCTATGCACACATATCTACACATGTAATTAAATATATATAGACATGTATACAGATTATACATATGAGTATGGTTTATGGCGTAGTGAGTCACTCTGCCGGTCTCCCATGGTGAGGAAAACTAACAGCACAGGCCAAAGCGTCAGAAAGTGAGCAGATGGAATGAGAACCAGTAAGAAACAACTTTTACAGTCAAAGGAAAAAATAGATCTACACAGACGTGATGTTGTCTCCACTGGTCACAGCTCTAAATGAAAAGAATGGAGTTTGGATGTGAAAATTTAATGTTATTATCGTTGCTAAATCGGGCATTTGTCGATAGATTTTTCAGAGTAAACTGTCACAGTTCTGATCTCATTTGGATGTTTCTGAAAAGTCCTTCAGCGCAACTACTGACAACACACACCGTACAGAAAACGGAGGCGATGTGTGGTTTTACTTTGGCTGTTTTCTGTCTAAAAACAGAGCTAAGCTAACAGAGATATAAACTAAACTAGTATTTCGCAGCGGGGGCGGGACTGTCCTCCAGGGGGCGTTTGGGACGAGAAAGCCGAGAGGGGGGTGCCGAGGCCCAAATGTGGGGCGTCAGTCACTGTTATTCATCACAGTGTATAATTATGTATGTCAGCACAAACTTTGATATGATAAAAGGATGTAGTTCGGGCACGATTAGAAAAAGCTGCGGTTTTCCTCCTACCATCATATTATCTCAGTGGTGGATATTCGTACCCCCCCCACCCCTAGTCGCAAAGATGTATCGGGTGGGGTGGGGGACGGCTGGAGGCTCATGATGACGTGAGGGGATGTTTGTTCAAAAAAGGCTGAGAACCACTGATGTAAACTATCAGCTCATGTAGCCCATAAAGATTACATGACTGTTATTTTGAGTGACTGTCAAAATAAGTGTCTGAGTTTTATTTTGAAGAAGAAAACTTGATGATACCATAATACAGATGTGTGGAAACAATTAGTTTGTACTTTATTCAGCGAGTGATGCTGTCTGTGGACACGTGGTGTTAATCTGTCGGTGGTTTTGGTCCTACGTTTGCTCTGGTACCGGACTTGCCCCCATTGGTTAGAGTATGATTTATCAATACTATATAGAACGCCTTAAATTCTTGTATTTTCTCTGTAAGTTTGCCGTATACAAGTTCATATCAGGTTATTGTTGTCATGGGATGCACCGAAGAGGATCAGAGCCTATAGATTTGCTTGAGAAAGTCTTAAATCAAAACTTCGAGGACAGATGCACGCCAAGTTCTGAAGAGGCTGTATCAGTACTATACACAGAACCCCTTTTCTTTGTCATTCTTATTTTATTCTTCTTCAGTTCACATGTATTTCAGCTTTGTAATCTGAGTTAGTGTTCCACTGACTATTAATGTTAACTTCCAGATTTTCATTTGTCATGTGGATGTACAGGTACGCTCAGTGAAATGAAGCTGCAACAAACACCCCTGTGCAAACTGTGCTTAAAATATACTTAAAAATATGTAAAATATGATCTGAAATATAAAATGTACATATGGACATGCAAGTATTCAGTGTAAACAGCCGCAATATGTGCAATATGTGCGACTGGAAAGCAGATTTTTTTTAAACTCGTGTGTGTGTGTGTGTGTGTGTGTGGGGGGGGGGTTATGATGGGGGTTGAAAGTCCAGCGTCCTGATGGTCTGGAGGAAAAAGCTCTTCCTCAGCCTCTGGGTTTTGACCATGCAGGAACAGTCGTTCGCCAGACAGCAGACACTGGAAAACTTTATTGCCGGGGTGGTGGGTGTCCTTCAGGGTCTTTCTGGCTCTGGTGGTGCACCGTCTGGTGAAGATCTCCTGCAGGGTGTCCCGTCCTGGGCAGTGCAGCTGCTGTACCAGGCCGTGATGCTCCTGGTGAGCACAGACTGGACTGCAGCGGTGTACGAGGTCCTCTGCAGAGCTGTGGAGATCTGAAATTTCCTCAGCCGACTGACGTGGTACAGGCACTGCCTCGCTTTCTTCACCAGGATGGAGATGTGGGTGGTGCAGGTCAGGTCCTCGGGCCTTAACTTACGATAATATGAATAACCCAGCAATGCATTTTTGTCCTTTGTAGAGGACAAGAGTTTCACAGCTTTACTTAACAAAAAAAAAAAAAAAAGAAGTTCACTGTAAAGGATATTCCATTAAAAAAAAAAAGAATAAAATTAAAAATGTATCTGAAAAACAATGTTGCATCATGTCACTTCCAATCAAGGTGATTATTTACTGTAAAAACCCGAAACCTTTACTTTTCTGGGTCTCAGGAGGATATAATTGTGATATGTGTGCATCTCCAGCCCATAATAACTCTGCCCCTCTAAAACCTACTCATAATAATGCATCTTTATAATCTTTAAAGTCGTCCTAGGTATGTTTTTACTAATGGAACAGCCACGACATGTCTGCCCCTGACTAGGCTTAAGATTTATGCTTGGTCTTAGTAAAAGGAAGACCTAAGACCAGCTGGTGCAACTGGCATATTTATTAGGTCAAACTTGGTGTAAGACCAGGTGGAAGTAAGTCTTGTTGGTGCACAAGATTTGTCTTGTTATATCCGACTAGCTGCTGCGTAAAAGGCTAAAAACAAGAAAAAAGCTATTCAAGAAAGGTATCACACTCTCATAAACTAAATATATATATTTTTAAAGAATATTCAATTATTGTGACTGGTCCACAATACCAAGTGCAACTACTTCCTGCATTTAAAGACACAACCCAAGCTGAAAAACACATACACATAATATTCTTATGGAGTACTTTCCAATGTAAATTAGAGTTAAAGCAAATCCAACTGTAACTGCACAGCCTGCTGTGTCCTGGGCCATAAAGAACACTAGAGTTAAGCAGATAAATAGAAAAAATATGATCACATTTATCATCCTGATATTACTCTAATTGCACGGCACTGGAGAAGGAAATTAAACCCTACACCTATTTCTATGCCCCATTTGTCAGGAAGTGAATGGCACTTTAGGTTTATCCAATGCTGATGAATTGTTGCTGTTACACTGTGAGACTGAAATGCTCTATCATTACAATGAAGTCAGAGACAGGTACATTTGCTACAGAAACACCATGGCATTTGCAAAAGCAAATGAAACGGCTGGCGAGTCCTCCCTTAGAAACCAGGATGTCTCTAGCGGAATGACCTTGGCTAATGCAGCCGAGGCTAAACTGGTTGCCAAAGATTCTGTCTGATCCAATCAGCATCTCGTTCAAAATCAAGGACTTGCCTTTTCACTTGCTACCGGTTCAGGGGTATTGCCATTCCCTTTGTGAGATTCAGTACAAGCTAAGAGAATCCTGACTCATCTGGAGCGAATCCCTCATGAAGCCCATACTGTGTCCTTCAGAGTGAAAATAAAAAGATTCAATATAGATCTGTTTATTCAATCCTATGAGGACAACAGTGGCTTTGATCTTCCACATTCGCACGTATAGCGTCGTGAGATATGGCAAAAGCCCGGCTGCAGATTTTAGAGCGAACTGAAATGGACCATAATTGTCATGAAGTGGATGGCTTCTTGCAGAATATTGCAGTGGTCAAAGCAAAATGAAATAAGCCTATTAGGAAAAATGAAATCTTACTGATAATTGCAGACGCTGAATCAAAACGCTGTGCAGTCTGGTATGGATCATGTCAGCCTTGGAGGGGCACAAAGAAAACCTGCTGTGTTCTGCCCCGGAATGTTTATCTGTGAGGTTAATTAAATATTATCTGTATTATTATATAAAAAAGATGCACCGAGATGCTAAGTGTGAAAATACTATCAACAAAATGTATGTAAAGTATGAGGGTAAAAGTCACTGTGCAGTAAAATGGTCCCTGCTGGGGTCTGGTTGAGCGTCTTTAACCACTTCATGCAACAGTAATTCATCATATTCTATGAGATCATTATATATGTGCAGCTTTGTTCTCCTGTGAGAACAAGGGATGCGCAATCTGTCCGATACCGATTCCCAGGCTCTGTGAACCTGCCGATTCCATGTCCTGATCCTGTACCAGTGTTTAATTCATAAGCAATATGTCCTGGGAGGAGACTGGGGATGTTTTTCTGTGTAAAATAAGACCAGGCTCGACTGTAAACATTGCAAAACCTGTAATGAATGAATAAAAATGTATTTGTATGAATAGATTAACTTATTTGCCTTCAAAATAAGCTATAATCATCATAACTCTTTGTCCTTAGAGGGTTTTTTTTTTTTAAAGGATTTCTTTTGTAAACGCTGTGTAACTTAATGAGTTGTGTATTTTAATCGCTGGTCACTGAATACATTGACCCATGGACTGGAGCCAACGTCACTGATACCTGATCCAGATGTTCAGGTCAGTGTCAGACCAGTTTCCAATATCAGAACTGGACTGCTGCGTCCCCAGTAATAACCGTGTATTTCCATTAAATCAACTTTTTATGAGCTCAGAAAAACATGGTTGTTTTCAGCTTTGAAATGACGCATTTTCCAGCTAAACCAAGAAGGCTTTTAATTATTTATTTAGATGAAGCAGAGGACAATTTTCTCAACTCATAAAGAAACACTTCATCCTTCAGTTTACCACAAACACTGAAAATAAACACATTTGGAGATGAAATATTCTAAGTGGAAAAAGTAACTTCAACACTTCGTCGTTGGCACAACTTTTCTAAGGTGCATAAAAGGCATTATCAGGTACTATTTCTAGTGCCACCTTTGCTGAGTTTTCACGCAAACCAAAGTCAGACTAGTCCAGAATCGCCCCTGCATCACTTACATGCATGTGTCATTGTGTTGCATTGAAAGACACTGATCCAAGCCAGTGGGAAATACTGCAGCGTATTTTCAAGGCGGCAACATCGTGATACATTGAGAGCAGATTTGAGTCTAAACAACTTTATTCTCATGTCAAAAAATCTTAATATGTTGTATTTTGTTAAATCATAAGTTACAATCGTGGCTAAAAGTTGAATGTTTTTACAAAATTGCTGCTTTTGTTTCATTATATTTATTTTTAATGTGTTTCTGAGATACATTGAGACATGTTTTATATTTCAATAAAGCCTTGTGATAAACTAACAACACGTCCAGCAACAATGAATGAATGAATGAATGATTCAACAAGTGTTGCCAGGCACAACAAACCCCGCCCCTCATACGTATTGTAGCTTATTTTGGCATCGATCCAGCTGATGTCATCATGTCTGTGCGTGTGCTGATGTCAGCATATCTATTTTATCTTTAAAAGTGCTAGAAGTAAACTGAAACAAAATCGATGTTTTTATAGCTATTTGAAATCTTGCCCATTATAAGTCAACGGGAGAAGAAAAAAGATTTTAAAAATTCATAAAAAAAATTTGAACTTTGACCAACTTTTCCCAAAATGTAATCAGATCTATTTTGAGCCTCTGGCAATCTATAAACCAAACTTGGTACGAATTCAACCAATAGAGTGTTAAGAAACAAACAAACTGAACCAAAAACACACCGTTTTGAGCGCTGGCCCTTTAAATGCAAATAAGCCACTTCACGCCCCACCCCCTCCAGGTTGTTGACCCTGCTTCTCTGTTCCATTCAACCACTTGTGTTCGTTAATAAAACCAACAGCTGAACATTTTAGGTAATCGGCTCGAAGTTTGGACATATTTTCAGTTTTTACTACAACCGCTGCTGCTGATAAACAATTATGTCGTACTCGGAGAAATGTTCGTCGGAAAGTCTCGACCTTATATGTGCAAATGTCGTGACGCAACTAGTTCTAAAACGTAACAAATTAAGAAGGAATCGAAACGGGTTGTCGAAATCCACTCGATTTTTGCCGGAATTAATATAAAAACAGCTCTGCTTCTGGGGTAAATGCATCTTGTAAATGAATTGTCGATTTTAACGGTTTGTAATAATTTTGTAATAAAACTGATTGACTGATTCGCAGCACCTGAAGGGTTCAAATTCAAACTCTATGAACTGTTAGGGTCCCCAAATACACAAATAAATGAACCAAAGACTAATAAAAGTGGATTCAGAAAAATATGACCCCTTTAAACATGCATCTGTGAATATTACCTTATTCCTCTTTAACATGGATGTAATGTCGTGGTGGCTCTAAAAGCTCTTCTGCATTCAGCGTCTTTTTTCTGATTTTTTTTTTTTCCTTTTTCTCAGTGGCATTATATATCAAATCATAAGTGAAAGAAAACAAACGGAGGTTTATAAAGTAGCAGATCGTGCTGGTTACCGATAAGGACGGGCTTTAAGTTTATGTAGTGGTATATGGTATTTTTATAGGCGATCATTTCTCCATGGAGTAAACACGAGTTTCGCTCCAAATTACACTTTTATCACCAGAGCTCTTGATGAAGCCTAAAGTGCAGCATATTTCATTTGTGAAACGGCACCTGCAGTCTTATTTAGGCTATTACTTAAATAAACTGTGTCCCAGGGAACCACATTAGAGGTGTCAGTTCTTGAATGTCATTTGCCACAGACCTGCATGAAAGAAAAATGAATCCATTATGCAACCTGGCATAGTATCACTGCATGGGCTGATACGGGGGTGGCGGTAACCTAGCTGTGAGAGACGGAGGCTCCACAATGGAAGGTCAATACACTGAAGGCATTTAGCGCTAAAAAGACAGCACTGCAGCTTGTTGTTGTTTTAACAGAGGAATTATTCAGTATGTATTCAGTATGAAAGGAGGTAACTTTAAGTGGAATACTGCTTCAAACCAACAGATACAAAAATAAAACAAATAATAATGAAAGAGTCTGATGAAACCACAGCGAATAATGTGGCGAAAATAACGCCGCAGCAGCTGGGACATTTCAGTGCAAATATGAAGTAGGATTTCCATCGGATGCAGATTTACAGTCTACGACATGATGTCTCAGCAACAAATACTCTACTTTTGGCTCCAATGTTCCAATTATCGGGCAAGTGACTATTTTTGGTCATTTCTGAATACATTACGAGACAGCAACAGTTACAGTGACTCAACAATCTCAGGTCCAATGTGGTCTCCAGGGTCTGTAAGGTCCAATGTGGTCTCCAGGGTCTGTAAGGTCCACCTCTGCGTGAACAGTGAGTGGACCTGCTTTGTTCGATACCATGAAGTAATGGTACTAATGTAAGGAATGATGTTCAAAGGGATCATGCGGATGTGGACAGGTGTTATGTTGTTCTACTGTTCTAAAATACATGTTACTAGCACCTTACATGTGTTTTTCTTGTGTTTTTTTTTTTTTTTATTTACTTCTTGGATTTTTTTGTTCGTCGGAAGTTTTGACCTAACTATCTATAACATGCAACAAATTAAGACGGAAATGAAACAGGTTGTAGAAATCCACTCGATTTTTGCCAGAATGAATATAAAGATAGCTTTGCAGCACCTGGAGGGTTCAAATTTTAACTTTTTTAACTATTAGGATGCAAATAAACGTACCAAAGACTAATAAAAGCGGGTTTAGCAAAATACGACCCCTTCAAGTGGAATAAAGTTTCCAGAATTCTCTTGAAATGTCTGGAAAATGCATCATCATAAAGCTGAAAAGTTCATTAAAAGCTGATATGGACAGTGATGCTATAAACATGTGATCATTATTTTACATAAGATGCGTCACATTAGATTTGTGTTTCTCAAAATTATCCGTCATGGAGCTGTTCTTATTGGGTCAGCAATTGGCAGAGCAAAAATATACGACAATTATACAGTATGAGAATTCATTTCTGATATAAAAACAGATGATTTGAATGAATGAATGAATGAATGACTTGTATATTTTTGGTTTGTACATCAATCCTAACACTTAATATAATAACTATAGTAAACATAAAAACCAAAAAAGGAATAGGCTAGAAGCAAAAACTTATTTTTTGCTTAATTTTTTCATCTGATCCTGTGTACAGCATCACACATTCTCATTATAACAAGAGCCAACAACAAAAACATATCTACCATCTCAATTTAACATTCCTGAATGATTTCAAACGTAAGGCGTTTTATAAACTTTGTCAAAGAAGTGAACAACTTAAATTCATCATCAAATCCATCCCATAATTTCACACCCACAACCGAAATACATCTAGACTTCACATTTGACCTCACTTAAGTACATTCACAAATATAAAAGGCCTCTTAAATGATAATTACACTCTCTTAATTTGAAGAAATGTTGAATGGTATTTGGAACAACATGATTTTTTACTTTATAAGCCAATCAATCAATCCATTTAAGAATTAAAACTATGTGTAATGCAAAAGGACAGGCCTCAATTCTAGTTTTCAAGACAAAAATGATGTAAAAGACAAAACTGCGTGAAAAAAATGAGCTGTAAAAGATCGAAAAAGACAGAAAAATGACATTTAAAGGACTTACAGAGACAGTAGTTTGACAGAGGAAGAGTTAGTCGAAAACATGATGTATTTTTGTAAATCTGAGTCTGGAGGAGACGCTGAATTTATGTCTTTATTCTTGTGCTGAAGAAGTGTAGGAACCACTGCTGCAGCCTAAACTACCCAATAATATGTAAAGTCGCTGAAAATAACTCAACGTGAAACACCTACAACAGTGAAACATCATATATAATAGTAAAACACTGACATGGAGACATTTTACTGCACTTTTAGACAGATTTGTTAGTAATACAGCAAACGTACATGTATTGTCAATAAGCAAAATATTTCAATAAGCAAAATATATCATTTTAAAACATTATTATTACCAGATCTGCGCACACTAATGTCAAAAAGCTAGGGCACATAAAAAACAATAAACAGAAAGCTTATGAGAAAACAGAGATCTGTGAAAATCCACTTGATCCGACCTGAATTTATCATAGATGGTTCCCAAAAAAACGGCTCAGGTGCTGCACATAAAACTCATACTGCACCGAAGCTTCCTGTCATGTTCATTTTCTACTAACATCAATAACATTCATGGGTCAGTTTCACCCGGTGCATGTTTAATCATCCAAATACTGGCCAAAATACTGTTTGTACCTCATTAATAATCCACTTACTGACAATTCTGTCCATATTTAGTGCAGTGTTTCTGTTTAGCTCTCATTGGTTCATGGATCAATAACGGTAATTTATTTGTTTTTTTGTTTTGTTTTGTTTTTTTAACCCATAAAGACCCAAACCATCTGCTGATCTAAACTGTTTAATACCCGTTTGTGCACTAATCCTATCAATACATGGAAATAATTGGTGTAAAATGCGGTTTGTCATCTTTTCATGGTCATCAGACATGACCCATTTGGACGTTCAGAGGCTCCGTCGTTACCACGGAAACACTATCATCTTCTACAACACTGGCTCACCAGTAAAACCCATGGAGTTTGACAAATGACAGTGGACAAACATGTTTGTTTTTTTGGCCAATTAATGATATATTATGCTGTAAATTCACTTTTTCTTCTGTTTACTCTGTTTTGATATAATAACTTTTGAATGGTTAGCAAATTAAACACAGGAAAATACTTAATTTCCACTGTAAAAGGCAAAATACAGAGGATAATGTAAAAAAAAAAAAAAAAAAAAAAGGTGAGAAATAACTAAAGAAAGAAAGGTAATGTGTGGAGAAAAATTAATTTGGAAGTTATGTCAAATAGTTCTACATTTTCCAGGGTTAAGGCTGTTCTCAACAATAGTCGAGAAATGGAACAACTTTAAAGTATATTTTTAATTATGTGAAAAAAGTAGATGGTTAGTCGTGGTAGAAAATTATTATTTACAGTTAGAACATGAAAAATATTTTAGATATTTAAAAGTAGAACATTTAAAATCATAGTCATGGTTAAAAAAATTGAGATAAATAATAATAATAATTTCATTTTATTAATTTTTATTCAACTTTTATTTACATAGCACTGTTAAAAACTGAGTTTACAAAATGCTCTGACAGACAAAGCAAACACAACACAATAATAGAGATATGTACATGAAACTCAAAAAACATGAAACTCCAAATAAACTGGAATGTATTGAAGTAAAGGGGGCAGAGATTACATAATGTGATGTTGTCAACATTAAGTAAAAACCATCTCTGAGGCATTTTGGAAGCAAAAATAACATTTAAACAAAACTAACCAATGCAATGTAATTTTATTTATCACAAAATAAAACTATATTATGACATTTGTTATTATTGTTTTGTATCCCAGACCCCTGTTAGAAAAGAAACGCCTGAATTCAATGTGTCCCAATACTTTTGTCCACATAGGGTAGGTCTGTTCATATGAGATAATATTGGGCTGAATGTGGCCCCTGTTGTTACCTTTAAGTAAAGCACTAAACGGTTCTTCCACCGCTGTGCGATTCTAGATGACATTTACAGATCATTCAGAGTAACCATACAGTTGGGCTCATAAGTTTACATACCCCAGCAGAATTTGTGATTCTTTGGCCATTTTTCAGAGAATATGAATGATAATAC
>JAPQRP010000008.1:15802241-15820140 GCA_037367295.1 Apogon hyalosoma | reverse complement strand
ATTGATTTTTTTGTTATATATATATATATATATATATATATATAGATATATATATATATATGTATTGCATGTATCATTCTTCAGGCCTCTTCACAAAAGAAAAAAAACACAGATTTAATTATACTTACTTGAATTATACTAAGTTTAAAGCAATTATACTGAGCTGAAATGGATTGAAATTAAATGAATCGTATTGAATTTTATTGCATTTTACCAAGTTATACCAAATTGAAATGAACTGAACTAAAATTAACTGAATTTCATTGGATTGTCATTACGGCTAGAATAAAATACGCCTTTTTTGTAAGAAGACAAACATCCTGTGCCTCGTTTCTTCAACAGATTATGTCAACAACACATTAGGCAGAAATCAGGAAATAAAAAAAAAAAAAAAAAAAAAAAACATCACTCATTTGAGCCTTTATTTTGTTTTAGAAAGTATCTGAAATTAGAGCGTAATTTAAGAAATCTTTTACATTTGTGCACATGTGTAATGAATTATCATAGTTATATATTGTATTAGTAGTTGTTCAGGCCTCTTCATATTAAATAAACACAGATTGAATTTTACTTGAATTGCACCAAGTTTAAACCAATTATACAGAACTGAAATTAATTTTATTGCATTTTACCAAATTACACCAAATTGAAATGAATTGAACCAAACTCAGCTTGACTGAATTTCACTGAATTGTCAGTGCGGATGGAATAAAATGCTGCATGTTCGTAAGAAGAAAGAAAAACATCCTGTGCCTCATTTCTTCAACATATTACAGATAATGTCAACAACACATTAGGCAGAAATCAGGACATGAAAACGGCAACATATGAAAACACTGTCCTGCTGTTTTTCTACTCTTCCATACAGACGTCTATGTACGTCTAGACACAAAGCTGCTTCATGTTTCACGAAGCCAAAGTAACACAATTTGGGGATCTGCCGTCTTGTTTTTTTTCCAGAGGTTGATTTACTGAAGCTTGAAAACAGAACTAAAGGGAGGGGCAGATGTCCTGTTACTTCTTAGATCACTTGAGTTGCAAAATGCTGGAAGGTTATTTTAGAAGTGTTGTTCACAGAACAAAAAAAAAAAAAATCCTCCTGAAACTGTGTTTTCTAAAATTGACACCCTTTCCCTGTTGGAAGTATTACTGTGTCCAGCCAAGCCTCAAAGTCGTCTCTGCTCTCTGTGCTTTGGGACCTCGTCTCCTCGTCTGGTCCCATAATCATTAATGGTAGCTTGAACCAGCTTCACACCAGCTTGCTGCTTTCGTGTAAAAAGTCTGTCAGTGCCTCAGAAGCACAACCCCAGGACTTAACAGCAGCTGAATAACACATCAGAGAATATGTGTCCCTTCATCTAATTCCCAACAATGGCCGCACAAAGCATTGACCGTCTGTCAACTGAATCTATTCAACTGCCATTTTTGCAGTTGATGTTCTTTGTCGGGCCTTGTACAGTAGATGACTTTGAGTAGCTCAACATGTTGATACTTTCCTCTTTCCATTTCTAAAACATTTACATTTTTTGCTGTCAAGTCCCGTGAGACTGAAACATGGCCCCTCACGCAATTTCCACAGACTCTCATGCATATAAAATGGAAAGCGTTTTCATTAAGTGAATACCAATTGTCATTCTTAAACGGCTTTTGTTTAAGGCTTAGAATTTAATCCTGCATCTCAATAAGGATGGTTACACCTACCTTAAAAGAATTGGCTTCAAAGAATTAATCACACAAAACACATTTGTTCGATCATTTAATTTGCATTTCACCAAACTAAACTAAGCTGCGAGCTGTGTATATACTCGGCCGTTTTCATAAGAGCATTAAATCTAATCTGCATTGTCAAAAATACGGCGCTTCTGTGCAGTCATAAATAAGGGGGGGAAAAAAGCAAAAAGTGTCTGCTATAACATGACTGAGCATCTCATTAGTGGAAGAAGGCAGGAAGAAATCTGGGTCATTCTGATCATAATATCTCACAGCTGGCAAATCACACTCCCATTCATGTATTGACAATCTGCGAGGTTTGCATAGAGAAAAGCCATTACTATGCAATTACTAAAACAAGCACAGTCTATTGGAACGGATTATGGAGTTTATTCAACAAAATAAATATTTTTTGGCATTTATCATTTCATCTGGGGGTCCAAATTATAAACAGCGACCACAGTAATCTTGTTTTTGCTGAATCGTAGGAGCATAGCAACACTACAAACAAGCAGAGGATTAGTAATCCATGTTGGAGAAGATTTTTTTTCTTTTGTCCCTCTGGAGAAGACAGATAGTGTCTGACACCTGGGGCAAGGGCTTGATTTCTGAACAGTAAACATTGATGTTTTCCCTCGCTAGAAGAGCTGAAGTCTGTCTGGACAATATTTCATATTGATAATAGCATTTCAGGCCGCTTGAGTAAATGGAGTTGGATACTGCAGGTGACAGCGTGAGGTGACCTTATCAAACTGTGATAAACGGGAAATGGGAAACTGAAATCAAAATACCATCACCGACAGGGAGGCTGGATTCATCTGCTGTTCTCTTACAGGGCGCCAGTAAGACGAAAAAAAAAATGAATTGCCTTGTTCAAAAGAAGATTGTATGACATGGTCTTTGCCAACTTGACAGTGCAGACAGCATGATTCAGTCAGCGACTCACGCTCCCAGAGCAGTATTCAGTCTCCATAAACCGGCCAAACATCTCAGACAATTCTCAGCGAAGTCGATCTTCAGCTGTGATCACTCAGGCTCGGCTAATCGAGTGGCATGTCATGCCTTCTGAGCAGTGGAGTTGTTTTAGGAGAGGAGGGGGGTCATTAGTATTCGGAAAGTAACAAACAGCAATTTGGACCTAATTAGGTCTTAATGGCACCTGATCATTCACATACACAAACATGCAACAGTACACACTAGTACACGTCCACACTCAGAACGGTGTGTCTCTGCCCGACACCTAAGGCATGAATATAAACTCGTTCTGTGGAAGTCTCTGGGCAACAACTAAGGTCAAGACAAATTGAGAGTCTTTGCAGGAGTGAGTGAATTGTAAATTAGTGAGATGAATATCAACAAAGACAGACCGGCTCAGAATAAGATAGAAAGAGCATCCCCCTATGCACACAAACACACGCATACAAAAGATATGCACTCATTGACTGTTTTTTTTTGGTGCATTGAGCTCCCCATTAGAGATTTTATCTCACAGTACCTTTCAGAGACAACGGTTCATGATGAAGACGAAGAGAAGATGTCTTACCTAAAAAGAGAGATGAAAATGAAATTAGTTGGGTGCAGTTAATGGTTATTTTCAGTGTTGTTTCATCTGTTGAGTCCTTTATTTATTTATTTATTTACAATTAGTTGATTAGTTGAGTCAACCTGCCCGACCAGCCAGGCAGGAGGCTGCTGTTATCTTCTGAAAACCAGAGGCAGAGGTGATATCCAAGGAGTATTTTTCTTCTTTTATTTGCACACCATGTTCACTAACAAGCAATGGGCAACAACTCCCTTACAGACTCTGATTCCACTAATTACTGGCATGTTCCATTACTATTATTATTATTATTACAAAATGTATCACAAATTATTACATACAATTAAATTGACAATTCAGTTGCAAGATACATTTTGCAGCAGGACACCCCAGAAGCAGTCTTCAGTTTATAAACAGGGCCCCCTTAATGTGTGATTAAAAACACAATTTACATTATAATCTTTAATAAATTAAGATGTTCTGAATAACTGCAAACACATTTAAAATACTGCCTATCTATCTAATGATGTTTTCATTTCATTTCCTTTTCCTGAGTCCTACTGTAGTCAGCATGTTCCAATATTCTCAAACAATTCAATAGTCAGACATGGAGCTTTCCACAAAAATAAAGAATTTACATGATTAATATATCAGCCGTGCAGGGTTTTGGGTCAGGTGTATCTCCGAAGAAGTAGCTCTGTTTGTCTACATTTCTACATTTCCTACGTTTTCCTTTTTTTTTTTTTTGGTTTGGTTCATTAGGCCATGTAGGGTTACACTAAGCATAAAGGTGATCTAATAAATAAAAACATATAAATATACAATAAATAAAACCCACTACCAATAAATATACAATCCATAAATATATTCACAAACAGCTAATATCATTCATAAATACTTACATAAAATCCAAACAATAAAACTTCCCTCTAGCCCTTTCCCACTTGGTCACTCCCACCCGGAACTATCAAAAAGGTGACGGCGCCCAAGGGGAATTATTAGGCCCAAACACCTTTGGAAGAAGAGGACAGGCTGAAGGGAAGTTTACTGTTTAACCAATATAGCGATTACATTCAAACACACTTACTTTGCAGCTACTGCTGCAACTACATGTAAACCGGCATGTGTCTTGTGGACCACAGAACCACGAGGCGGACTGACCCGGCGTCCTCCCAAATGTGTCGTGACCCAAACAAGTCGCCCAATCAAACAGACAATTTACAATCAATAAATGTTTTAAAAAATACCACCTGTGTGTTTATTTGTTACTTAATACATGCCAAAACCAATCACAGTTACTACAATAGGCATAAAAATGACCATGAACATAAATCAAGAAGGTAATGGCAAGCCACCATTACAAGTTAAGTCATACAATGTCCGAAAATGGTGGGAACTGTCAATCAGTGTGGTGCTAAAGCTTTACAAAGTCTTATTTGGTCCAAAAAAGACCCAAAGATAGAGCTTAGAAGGACATAAACAAGAATACATCCAATCTAATAAGCAGAATTAAGAGAACTGAGGTGTTTTTCTTTGTAAAATACCCAAACTAAAGCTGATTATCTGAAGAGTTGCTGATTCCCTGTACGAAGGTGAACTCATTGATTAAGCGTTGTCGTTTGCGAGTGCATCGGCAGGTTTGTGCGTTGCAAATCCCTGTCCCTGAGGTGCTGCGGGAATTGATGGAGCTCCATTTTTACACCGTTTCACATCACAAACCACTCGAGGTGGCATCTGTCACATCAAAAATATGATTTCTTCTTTAAAGCTCCCCACGCTCTTTGTCAGAACACGCACATCCTGAAAAACACAGTGATCCGCTTTGATCATTTAGAAAATATCAAAGCCTTTTAGTGCAAATAAGGTCATAACTTTTAATAATAAGTTGTCCACAGCTTGCAGGTATTAACAGTGTCCCCCTCTGCCCAGTTACAACATGCTATCCCAGCAGATGTCAGTGTTACTCAAGCTATATTAAAAGCCCTTACTGATTGTACAGCAGCTGAACAAAGAAAGCAACTCCTCTTTGCCAAAATAATTCACACCAGGAGAACACCTTGAAATCGTGCACAAATTTACTAAAAAGTCAACACGTTAAGAATGTGCGCAAATCCTTGATGAGCAAACACGGCAAAGAAACAGGCAAGAGATGAGAGGGAATGAGGAACAAGCAGCACAACTGCAGCGTGAGAGGCAATCGCCTGTAGCACGCTCAAGATTCCTATCCTTTTCAAAGCAGGGTAAGCCAATTATACGAGGTTTGATTTAATAAGACTAAGCAGTTATTTCGGTGACTGTGTTTGTTTGCGTGTTTGTGTGTGGTGTCTCATTTTTCTCCAAGAAAGTAATAGTGATTAAATGCTATCTATAATCCACACTGTTATACATTATGGACGGATTGTAAATGCATAAAAGATGAAAGCGGCAAAGAGCGTTCCAAAATCCAAAGCCAGAGCCTGCTAACTTTCAACATGTCGTATCTGCCCTGGTGAGGAACAAGATTTCAAAGGGTTACATGGAGCAAAAAGATCTGGAGTGTTAACATGAAATTAGTGCGAGCACTTAGGAAAGTGGTAGAATTTAAAGCACTTGCCACAAATTAGCTCCTGCCATGAGGTTAAGTACATTTTAGAGCAGGAAAGGTGCTCATTGCAGAGCGGACATGACAAGTATATGGACGGCAGAATGGAAAATGAAAAAAAAAAAAAAAAATCAAGTACATGGCTTCTAAGGAAACTGCGACCAATATGTGAGTCAAGTTACATATAGGCAATATCAATCAGGAAAGTTAATAGGATCTGAGTGAACTAAAAGAGAGGATTTAATTTGTGTGTGTTCATTGCGGTAATGAGGTCCACAAAGGCAGGAAAGTGTTGCAACTCATTGCCTGAAGCAGCGAAACGGGCAACTGTTTCCCCACTGAAATACATGGCATTTGTCTTTGATGTATTTAGCACAAAGATCAGACACATTTCAACACAGCGGCAACTATCCTGAATAGACTCCAGGGATGGTCTAAATGAGCCCAAAACGGTCTTGTCTGCAAGTAAATGGATGAATGAAGCACAGTGTAGCAGCGCAGACCATGATACTGATGGAAAAGGGTCAAGTTTTATGGAGCAGGGAATTCAGCATCAACAGATGTTGGGTTTTACAGCTAAATGACTTGTAGGAAATTTAAGGACAAAGTCACAGAGTGCTTTGAGACAGGAGGTGTCAGTACAATTTTTCTTAACGGTGTAGAGCACAGGCTTCCAGCAGAATTCCACAGGGCCAAAACGTACACGTGTGCATCATGAATGTCTATAACATCTACATTTTTATAAAGATTAAAGGTTAACTCACTTTATTATACCCATAGGACGAATCGAACGCTACATTTTACCCACTCTAGTACACAAAGCAGCTAGCATTAGCAATTAGCATTAGCACTAGTTACCTTAAGTAGAAATTTTAGTTATATTTTACTGAAGTAATTATTTTTCCGTCGACTTTTTATGTCTACTCCTTACATTTTCATGCAATTATCTGTACTTTCTACTCCTTACATTTAAAAAAAAATAGCCTCGTTATTCCTATTTCTATTCGGCTTGTCATCGTTCAAATAAAAAAATTAAACTATCCAGATAAATCGCACCATCTGGATAGAGCGAATTTGATTGTGGTTAGATGAGAAGTATAAACATATACCTTTCCGACACCCTATTGGTTTGTACGCAATCCGTCGCACCTGACTTTTTGCACCATTCCAATACTTATATTCAACTAGTCCTCATATCTTCTGCTCCATGAAACACACGTTAATGCTCAGTCGTGCACATATATGGTTCTTTAATGCATTTGCATTGGACTAAAATGTGTTCATTTTCAATGGGCATATATGCGGCTCAAACAGACTAGTGCGTCCCAAATTTTCAACATTCAGATTCTAATTTGACATTATAGTCATAATGGCCTTTAGCAAAATGTATTTTTGGGAGGTGTGGTAATGCACTATAGGCTCCTGTGGCGCCACCTAAGCTTTTGTCTTAATGGCATTTTTTTCCCCTTGCATTTACTTTTAGACTTGAAGTAATTTTGAAATTTGTCTTCTTTTTTTTCGTTATTTTTCTATCACTTACTTAGCTTATATATGTATATTCTATGTTATACTTAGCTACTTTTATTGTATTTTTATACTTTTTATTGATTCCTGGGACCAGAGTAACTAATTTCATTTCACCTCATGTTTAACATGTCTTGAAATGGCGTTAAAACTCCTTGACCTTGAAATCAGTACTTTTACACTTGTGCAAAAAGCTTGAGTTGAGACTTCAGCTTCTACAGAAGTCTTTTAAAACCCTAGTATCTACACTTCTACCTGAGGAATGAATGGGAATGCTTTGGACACCTCTGCTTAGCACATCTGTAGTAATGAGCTGTCGTGGTAGACACTTGGATCAGGACTGTGGTCAAGGCCACTGACAAGAGAATTAACCTCTGTGTACCTGTTTATCATGGCATGGGACACAGCTGAGGCTAACCACTATGCCGCCGCGCTGCGTGGTGAAAGTGCAACAGTGGAAACAATGTCGAATAAGTGCGCTTTACAACATAGGTCTAGAAAATGGAGATTAAATGTTGAGCAAGATAACATCAGCAAACACTCTTCAATCAAGTTAAATAATGTTAACTATAGTTAGTTACACACTCATCAACTACCACATACATAAAACACATCATACACAAAAGAACCATACAGCTAACTTACTTTTTTTTTTACCATCTCTTAGTAGTGAGAATGTTGACTGATATGTTGATTGTTAATCTTTCAGTGCATATCATATATTAGCATTGTTATGCTTCATACCACAGCAGTTGGTGACCCAATAAAGAAGTCCCGTCACTCCCACTGTGCCCCATGGGACCCAATAGACTTTTTTTTTTCCTATTGGAATTGGGTTACCATTTACACATACAGCATAATGTTTGTCAGTTTGAAAGATAATTGTACAAATCAATACATTCTGAGTTTGTGGTAAAGTATTAAGTTTGCAGGAGGGGGCTCCATACACTGCGTCTTTCATCACGAGATACACATCAACAACACTTTGATAATCGTTACCTCAGCATTTTTCCCCTCTTTCTTTGAGAGTGAGGTGGAAAAGTATTAAAAAGGTGAAACTCACAAGTCTAATCGAAGCTTTTGTACCGTCACGGCCCCGGGGACACAGAATGTACTCTGGACATGGAAACGTTAAATATGAATTTTCATATCAAACAGGGAAGAAGAATTCTGGAAGTAGAAGTAATGATTGGATAAACTTTTCAGTGGGATATTTAATATGCATTCCAGCTGTTGAGACGACGGTAATATTAAATTCCTAATTCAGTCTCCCTCATGCTTCATTTCCTTTAGAAGAACACATGCATTTAATGGATGAGGTTTTCCAATTTCCACTACAAAATACAGACAGATAAGGTCAGTTTGTTAAATGTGGTATATCATTTAATCATAGACAGAAATGCATAAACATTAAACTAGTCTCCATCCATCAATCACTGCTCGTCTCTATGCAACAGCACTTTCTGACCTGTCGACAGAACGGCTGATCAGCCTCATCCACCAGCCTTACTCTCCTCACATAGTGAAAACAGCCAAGGAAGTCGAACAAATATGACCTCCACACCTCATGGTAGCCGGCCAAGATGGAGAAGATGCAAAATTGGACAAGAATCATGAGTTTGAAACCAAATGGTCATAAATCTTACAGATACTGCGCTGAGGGTAGTTTTCTTGGTTCACTTGACCAACCAGATTTACAGCATTTACGAAGGGATTTATTTGTATTTAAAGGAGTCATATTTGTCTAAACTCACTTTCATTAGTCTTTGGTTCATTTATTTGTGTATTTGGACTCTAATAGTTCACACAGTTTGAATTTGAACCCTCCAGGTGCTGCAAAGCTATCTTTATATCCATTTGGGCAAAAATCAAGTGGGTTTCTACCACCTGTTTTAATTCTTTCTTAATTTGTTGCGTCTATAACTAGTTACATCACAATATTTGCACATATGAGGTCAAGACTTCCGATGAACATTTCTCCGAGTACGACATAATTGTTTATCAGCAGTAGTGGTTGTAGTAAAAGCTGAAAATATGTCCAAACTTCAAGCAGATTACCTAAAATGTTCAGTTGTTGGTTGTATTAACAAACACAAGTGGTTGAACGGGACAGAGAAGCACGGTCAACAACCTGCAGGGGGTGGGGCGTGAAGTGGCTCATTTGCATTTAAAGGGCCAGCGCTCAAAACGACCTTTCTGGTGTCATTACCCAGAAATAGGGTTGAAGATGGAGCTGTGGAGTTGAATTAATGAGGAATTCAGACCCAAGCAGAGCATTTACAGATCATGTAGACCACAGGGAAATGTTTAAAATGCATAATTCCATTTAAAAATGCTAAATATCACTGCTTTAAGTCCAGATGAAACTCTATTGAATACTGAATATAAGTAAGCACTCAGAGACGCCCCCCGATCACCACCAAAATTTAATCATTTGTTCCTTGTGCCAGTATCAACATTTCCTGGAAATTTCATCAAAAACCTTCCATAACTTTTTGAGTTATCTTGCTAACAGACAAACAGACATACAAACCCTGATGAAAACACAACCTCCTTGGTGGAGGTAAAAATAGACAACTTTACAGTTCAATAAGTAAATGTTTTAAAGAGTTGGTCACAAAAACCACAATAGTGTTTCTTTACCTCACAGACAGAAGGTTTCAAGTTCCATTCCCAGTTGGACCGCTGCCTTATTGTGTTGATTTTACCTGTTCTTTCTGTACCATACAACTTTAATCCAGTTCCACTTCTGCTCCGGTTTCCCCCGCCATCAAAAGCAGATATGTGGGCTAATTCTCCTGTCAGCACCCACGACCAAGGTAACGGTATCGAGTTTGTCCGAGTGCCTTCGACATCAGCTCATTGCTTCTGATGTGCTAAGGGCTAATGCTAATGGTTCTGTGTAGATTCGAAAGGGTAAAATGCAGAAACTGAGAAGAATTTCCATCCATCCATCCATCCATGGTATCACTTAAGGCTCATTTATGCTCTATGTACATACGATAATAGATGTATGTGTGTGTTTGAAATGGTGTAAATATCACTGCATTTGTACTTCCATTTGTTCATTGCATTGGAATGAGTGTTTGCCGATCAATCCACCAAAGGGCCCTTCTCTGAATTAACATGACTAAATACCACGAGCACCTGACACCTTGACACCTGTGCCCTACAAGGATAATAACGCGACTTTACCGATTGACAATATTTGGTAACTTCCCACACATCACGACCCCCTTTACCAGCGCTAACCTCACGTACGGTTCGCTCTAACGGTTCTTCTCAGGTGTAACGCTCAAAGCAACATTTTGCACCAAGTTGTCAAGTTCTGCGTTTCCCTAAAATGAAATCCAACTACCCTTGAGATGTCCTTGCTCCCATTAGTGGTTGCTGCGATTCAACACATCCACAACATCCAGCCGAGCAGCTGAAGTACAGCAGCGCTACGGGGTTCCATGCCATCAAAAAACACCACGGAGCAAATGTGGCTTCGCTGAACAAACATTTAAACCATCACTCAAAGTGTTCCCTGAGAACTTTCCCAGCTTTTTGCTACAGAATGTTTATGATACAGAGAGCAGCTGCCATTTTTTCTCGACAGCTGACTGCTGACTGAGATGACAGGCTTTTTACACTTTAGATTCTGACAGCCATACTATATCTTCTTCCAGGCCATCATGGTCCTCGCACAGCTAATGATAGCATAGAGAATGGTTCATAGTCCAGCACATCTCTGAAGTTCGAAGCAGCTAATTTAACTTGATGCATTTTACTGACAGCGAATGCATATTTTCACCACATGAGCATCCATCTATGAACGTGGAGGTACTCTTGCAAGCGTATTTTTCATTTCAGAAAATTTCTTCTTACTGCGCTTGTGCAATGCCCTTCAACTGTGCCCTTACCTCCTTCTATTCGACACCGGCTTCCTACCCACAGGGCACTCAGATTACTCATAGGATGGAGGAGGAAATGTGTTAAAGTACTGCTCTTAATATGGGTCAAAATCACAATGTGTCAGATCTAGGCATTGTTGAGAAGCTGTTCCCATTTAACATATGTATAAATCACAGTGAGAAAAGGACGACAGCCTTTCAGACTATTTGGATGTGATCTAAATTAACTTACCATTAAACTTTGGAAGATCTCATTGAAGTCCTTATTCATGCACAGGATCATAAAGTGCAAGTTTGGGACCAAAGCCAATGATTTAACAGGAACACTTGTGTGATTTTTTTCCTCATCACACACAGTAATAGCTCAGTTTCGCAGTGTACCAATCGTGCAAACACGGCATTTTAAAACACTGCTGGAGCAGTTAGCAGTAACATTATTAATCAACAAGAAGCCCATTCGAGGTTTCTGTTCAGTGAGGTTCAGACACTGGATCTAATTAACAAATAAAAATACAGCTGAACCCTTGAAAAAGACTAGAAACTCTACAAAGGATGGAGTAAACACCGACTAAAAAGGAGTCAATGAATAAAAGCAGATAAGATATCCATAACCACAGCTGGCCTTATAGTGTGGATAAACGGTAATGTGAAAACCCACTCCATGTACTAACCTACATATTCCACCTCAAAGAACAGGTTAAGGCAAGGCAGGTCTTTGGGTGCTATATTTGTCTTTTTTTTTTTTCTTTTCATATTGACGCAAAAGTCCAAAGCCGACACTAGGTTTGTTGATTTAGTGAAGTTTCAGGGAAAAAAACAGCTTCTATAGTGTGACCTCCCTTTGCATTTAACATGCCTTTAACCCTTTTGTTCAGACATGTGATTTATCGATTTTTTTATATCAGGTTTCAATCAACACGTCAGATGTTTCTAATTGTTGGTGCTACTTCTTTTCATGGGGTCAGAGGTCAAGCTAAAAAGTGACTTTAACCTTTACAACCCATTCAGTTCAGTTTTTTGTGTCTTTTAAGGCTGTGCACATACTTCCTGTGATTTCTTGTTGTATCTGAAGAAAACAGAATACAAAATAAATATTTGTATGTAAGTTAATTGTGGGCTAAGACTTGCACAGCACTGTATATACTGTTGCGGAAAAATTATTAGACCATCAAAAGTCACCAAAAACAATGGTTATGCAATCAAGTACTAACTCCTGTGTGTATCACGTGACCAAAACAGACAGAAAAGAAAACATGGAATGAATAAAAGCACTGTTTTTGTTACTACAATGACATAGATACTCATGTAAGAACTGAAGTGACTTTGGTTATTATCAAGAAAACATGGAAAATGGATAGATATCAGCTCTGAAATTAAACTATTATAAGCTATTTTTGTTGTTCTCATTATATTTGTCCAAACGAATGTACCTTTAGTTGTGTCAGGCATTAAAATAAAAAAGTAACTGAAGAAAACAAGGGTGGTGTAATAATTTTTTTCCACGACTGTATTTGTACGTATTTGTATATTGCCGCTTGTGTATTGTATATGTGTGATTAGGTATTAAACAATATTTTTCAGTTGATATAGTAACAACAGTTTGGAGCTGCCAGTTAATCATCTCTGAAATGATCTTTCTCTGTATTAGAAACTGAAAAACTCTCAAAGTGAGCATCTAAAACCCTACATTCATGAGATTAATAATAACCTGTGGACCTGTGGTGATTCGGAAACTCCCCCCTCATATCTGTGTTTCATACAGCGCATTCGTATGTAATCAGCAAAGTCGACTTTTACTCAAAAGGTACAGACATTATTAGTGGTTCTGATGTCAAGGGCAGGTTCAGCACTTATTGATAACTGTCAAAGTAGAGAAATAATGTTCTTTTCTGCAGCTGCCAACATGTCAGCCATCCCATCATCTTTTGAGATGTTACACTTCTGAAGGATGAATGTTGGTTCTTTCAGTCAATATCCATGCCTTATCACAGCACCAGCCTCCTGAATTTAAAGCCTCCAAAACACCGTTTCTTTTATGATCACCACTGCAACGTCAATCATCCTCCATCAGTAAACAGGACGAACAGACGCATGGAGGAAACAGACCCCCAAAAAATTACAGAGACATGGATTAGCTTTGAATTAATATCGTCGCAGGACCTCAGGATTTATTCCAATAGGGTACGAAATTATTTTAAATTAGGTCCACAGGTTGTACAAGTCCAGTACAAACCCGGTGGATGTGAAAGTATTAAATACCAAAATAAATCTGAAACACGAAAACAAAACAAAAAAACAAAACAAAACATTGAACTGAACATCAAATTAACCACAAAAATGTAGCCGAGAACACATTTTTACATCTATTTTCCCACAGTCATTAAATATTTCTAGTGTAGAAGCCTAAAGATAACTACACATCACTATCAATTTCAATATCGCCATCAATAAATTCCATCTCTACAGCCCCTTTTCCACAGAACTTCTGTTAATATAATATTTCGCCTTTATTCCAGCAATTCTCTCTGTGCTCTGCCAACAACCAAGTGGATCTGTGTGTTTGTGAAGACCTGCTTCGATAGATATTTGTGTTAGTAGCTTCGCTAATTTGTAAATAGCAGTTTGATAGATGTTCTGTGCTAATAGTAGTTTTGTTTTTTTTACATTTGTAACTAGTTGTAAATAGGTCGGGGAGGGTGGCTCTTTTTGTTTTCACTTTTTCGCCTGTTTTGGTTTGGGAGTTTAAGTTAGTTACTGTACTTTATTTTTAACCGTTAGTTTAGGAGATAAGACTTTTTGTTAGAAAGAAGACTTTTGTTTGTTGTTTTATATGAGCACTACTCTATCCTCTTTGAGTTGGTAAAATAAATAATTGTGAATTGATTCTTTTTTTTTGAGCTGGCATTTTTGTAACTTGGGAGTTGGGAGAGTTTAAGAGCAAATTTTATGTACGTCCTGGTACACCCCTAGGCCGGGACGTAACACTGTGTAAACAAAATGGTAGGATCATTCGGTCCCACCTTTATCGCGGCTGTGTAACGCCTCCGGAGGTAGTAACAGAGCCCTGAAAGATGGAATCATGATACCGGAACGCTATGTAAAAGGAACACCTCTCATTCCGCAAACAAGGTGTGACGTTTTGATGACTTATTGCGTGCGCGACCCCCGGGCCTGGGGGATTTAAAAATGAGCGCGGGTCGTGTACAGTAAACAAACATATCAATGCAACCAGAAAGATGTCGAACTGGTGAGATCCGTGAGCTGTTTTAACTTTGGGCGGAGGATTCTATCCGTGCTAACATTTGTGGAACGGTGAAAGACGGGCCGACTCTGGAGAGGTTAGCAACACGGCTATGCTCGGGGTATTTCCAGTGAATATTCAAGTCAGGGTTCCCACTCTTTCCCTGAAACTATTTTCCAGGACATTTTCAGCCACGACAGAAATAAGTTAACACCCCCCCCATTCTTTGGAAGTGTTCTTTTCCATAGTTGTAACTTGAATTTACCCAGATTGTTTCTATGTTTATTACTCAGACATTTGATGCGCAGTCTATGGCTATAATTTATCTATGAATAATAATTATGACAAATGTATCATAGAATAATCCAAACACACCCACAGATTACAGAGTAGCACTTCATTAACCGACAAACTGGAGCCTCTCCTTCACTTGCTCTACAAATATTTGAGTATTTTCAATAAATCACTGAAAAACAATTTCCTTTGTTTCACCTCACTTTAGGCACAAAAGCTCACAAGGCAGAGGGAGGATACATAATTTTCCAGGATAACTTAATCGTTTCCAGGACACTTGACCTTTTTTTTCCATATGTTTTCCATGACTGAAAAATTGGTCAATCATTTTCCAGGTTTTCCAGGATGCGTGGGAACCCTGCAAGTATACGCTGCGTCACAGCCCCTTTAATTCCGGAACGCAGGTCCGCTGTGTCAAAGTCCAGCCTGTCTCACCTCTTTGGCTTGGGCTGTGGAAATCGGTCAGTGGTGGAAAAAAGTTGGGATCGCCATCTCACTTTTTTTCCGGGATCACTACGTAAAAGTGGCTTATGTGTTATGTGTCACCAGATAAGGAAATACAGACGCAAATTAGCTATGCTGCAAAAATCCAGCAAATTTACCTTATAAACTCTTTACATTGAAGTCCATTAACGTGCATCATTTCTAATAAATAAACAACAGTAAAAAAGAATGTTGTAACAAAGACATTTTTGTTCGGTGCTTAAGTAAATGAGTCGTTGCTGATCTCCTGATGTTTAGGTTACGTTCATCTCTAAAATCCTGGACCCTACACTTCCCATAATGCAACTTGCTTCTGGTTTTCCATCCCAGACAAATGCCCATGTCATTAAATTCCTGTCTCCACATAAAGAAATCTTGATTTTACGCATATACTTTTAAGGTGCCAACAGCAGAAACAACGCCTTTAGAGATCCTCTATATGTTTTATGACGGTTTCTTTATAAAACTGTATTGTAACAAATGAGACCATGGCAGGCTGCCACAGTCTAGGTAATTAATGGGAAACACTTCATCTAAATTACACATTAAATACAGGTATTTATCATCACTGTCATGTCAAAATAGTGATCATCTATGATCATCTGAGTTTAATCTGTCTGTAATTTACACATAAAAACTAAGAAGAAAGACCCTAATTCAGAAAAATTGTGGCAAGATCTTTGGTACGCTGCAAAAAAGGGGCATCTAGAAACAAGATATAAACACTAAATCTGAGGGAAAAGGTACTCAAAACAAGTGCGATGTCTGTCCATGCAGCAAGATAATTTCACTTGGAAAGATTTCTTGACTTGAACTCGTTAAATCTAGAAATAAGCAAGTCCACAGATGTATGATCACCTAAAATAAGAAACTGACTTTTAAGACAACATAAATTATCTAACACTTCTAAATCTAAGTTTTTTTTTCTAATCTTGGCAAGAACCAAATCATTTGCAGCGTAGGAATAGACCTCCCAAACACAAAATGCTTTCACGGGCTCATAAAGTACCCAGAAGAACATGCAGCAGATAAAAATCAACCACCACAACCCTCCTGACATGACATCACAACCAAGAAAAATGTATCCCATCATGCAGTTACGACACAGCTGTCCGTCCTCTGAAGGAAATGTCAGAGGGAGAGAGATTACATACGAGCGCTTTGTGTTCGGCTGATGGTTTTCCTGTGTCATCCAGGCAAGTAAGAACAAATTGCAGGTCTCGTGAACACACCTGAGACCAACCGGCAATGACCACGAGTCTGCATCGAGCCGCCGTGGCGCCCGGTAGGCAGGTCTGACCTTCAGGGAAAACGTCGTTTGGCAGATGCTTGAGATACCATCCATCTTTCAACAGGAAATCATATTATATCGTGTGTAAGCATTGCCTCAGTGGGCAAATTGCCAATTTATGGGTATGTAATTAATTTTTGGGTTGAAAAGAAGGTAATTACCACCCAGGCATGAAAGTGATACTGTATGTAGGAGGTGTTCATTAAGAGCTTGCTTCAAAAAGGACAGAGTAGCTTTTCCGTCTGGGGGCAGGGTAAAGTGCAGCGTAGCACTAGGAATTAAACTTCATAACATCTGCTTCTTTAAAAAGGCATTAAAAGCACATAATCGAAGCATTTATTCACTGAATGTGGACATTAGTGAAATTCCCGGGGTGTTTCTGAACAAATATGGTAATAGGTTTGTTGGGTATAAATTTCAGCGGAGACATGTTTGTGGTTCATTAAGCTGTCTGTTGGGCGTCAACTGATTACAAAATGCAAGTCTTTAAATGCGTCACTCAAAATTGCATTACTTTTTCTTAGGTTATTGCTTATTATAGTGTAAATAAATGTGGTATTCACACAATGCTGCTACTGAATCCAGCTGTGAACGCACATTAACACTTGCTCTCGAGACACAAGCTACAAGTGTATGCGAACACATAGGCAGCGTGATATTTTGGTTGATGAAAAGGATGATTTTGACTTTTTCCTCAATGTCTTGTTTTCTGCATCAGGAAATTGGAGTGAAAGCTACGAATAAACCACTTTGGTTTATGAAGCCCATGCCAACATCAAATTATCTTGATGTAATACCACTGTCGGCCAGTAGATGCTGCTGTAGTGAACCTGGAATCTGGTACCCGGTCCTAGTTTTCTGGTATCTGCTCGGCCGAACCCGGGTGAGGAGATACTAAAATGTGATGTGTAAACACCGCAGACATCTGATTAGTCAGAGAGTTGTGTTGGCAATGTACAATCCGCCATTGAAAAAAAAAAAAAACAGATTTGGACATTGACAGTAAATTTAGGGGTAGATTAATCCACGATAGCAGCCCGCAAAACGACACTGTGGTCGGTCCAGGAGGTTCAGACATTTCTGTCCTTGGTGGCCCATGAAAAGATTCAGCGTGAGCTTGACGGGACAACATGCAACGAGTGAGGTTATCAGCAAGTCTCAAAGCAGACGTTATGGAAGTTACACAGTGTTGCCATGACGACCACGTGCTCTCAAGTAGTATCTGGTTATGGAAATGGTCTCCAGGAATAGTACCTGGTACCTGAGTCGAGTCAAGCTGGTACCACGTAGTGGAAACGTGACATTAGATTTAACTTTCTAAAAATACTTTCAGATATAT
>JAPQRP010000008.1:15768832-15795680 GCA_037367295.1 Apogon hyalosoma | reverse complement strand
TATATATTTTTATTTTTTTTAAGTAAAATAGATTGTTTTTTGTTGTTGTTTTTACTCTTATTCAAAGGCTACAGTCCTTGATCCATCCATCCACAGTATATGTTACTCAAGTTTTCAGACTAATCTCCTGGGATTACTTTTTCACCTTTCTATTGTTTGGTTTATCTGGATTTTTATAGTATTTTAATTTTGACTGGGAGGAGAGAGCTGCAGAACTAAAATGTTTATCTTGATATAATCTGTAGAGTTTTATTACTTTTATATTGATTTTTGCACCGTCTTTATGTACGCACACATTTTCTTGCAATTTATTCTGTTGCTGCGTTGACCATTGAATTTCCCCACTGTGGGATCAGTAGTGTCTCATCTAATCTGATTTCAGATTCAGCAGATTAAACATAGTCTTATGTTTTCCAAATTTAATCAAAGTGCCTAAAAACAATCAGAGTGTAAAATAAAATATTCAAATACTTATATGAACATGTTTACAGTGTTCTCCCTAACATTTTGTAAAAATAAAATAAAATTAGAATTTCTATACTTTTAACATCATTTTATTTGTTAAATATTTACTAATAATTATTTATCAAAGTGTTTTTACTGTGCAGGTAAAGAGAAGATAGACCGTCCACCTTTATCTTTGTTGTTTTTGCAGGTTTGAAATGAGCGTACGTATTTATTTCTCATTCTTTTTTCTTCAGATAAAAGAAAATACATCAAATATGTGCAAAGCCTTGAAAGGTTCATTAAAAAAAAAAAAAAAAAAAAACCTGAACTGAAAGTCTTCTAAAGGTTAAAGTCACTATTTACGGTGACCCCTGGAATCAAAGCAGCACAAACAATTAGAAACATCTGACGTGTTGAATGACATCTGGTATAAAACACCTGAAAACTAACGCTATAGATTTCACATCGTCTGAACAAAAGTGTTAAAGACATGTTAAATGCAAAGGGAGTTCACATTAAATACTGCCACTTTGGTTTATAGAAGCTGTTTTTCTCCTCACATTTGTGTCTTTAGTGCTGTACTTACTTCACACATATCCAGACTGGATCTTAATCAGAACTTTACTAGTTTGGAAAGAACTTTGCTCATTCCAAACTCATCCCTACAGACTGTAAAGATCCAAACTCCCATCACCACCTGGTCAACATGATATGATACAACACGACTTAGGCTAACCTAGATACTACATTATTTTGTGTTAAACTGTGTTGATTTTACAGCCACCGTCCTTATGCAAGGAAGACAGATCTATAGCATGTAACCGAGTCGACTGACTGGTGCATTTCACAGTGCAGTTCTGTAGTCCATTGTGAAGTCAACATTATAAGATCGACATTAACCTTTCATCAGGCAAGTGACTATTTTTGGTCGTTTCCGCACACGTTACAAGACAGTGACAGCAACGGTTCCAGTGAGGACAGTGAGTCAACGATCTCAGGTCCGATGTGGTCTCCAGGGTCTGTCAGGTCCACCTCTGCATGAACGGTGAGCGGACCTGCTTTGTTCGGTACCATGAAGTAATGGTACTAATGTAAGGAATGATGTTCAAAGGGGTCATGTGGATGTGGACAGGGGTCTGGACCAGCACTGATGTTGGTCTAATGTTCTAAAATACATATTCCTTTCACCTTACATGTGTTTTTCTTGTATTTTTTATATTTATCGCTTTGATTTTATAAAAATGTTTGCTACTTGTAAGTAAGGAACCAAATATGGTAACTTCACTGACCTTGATTTTCCAATTATTATTTTTTTTTTTAATATTTCACAAAAATAATCAAGTCTTATTATGTCCTCCAATAACACACTGAGTATTTCTATGAGTGCCCTATAAAGGGTTAATGCTGCTCTTCCATAACTAAAATCATATGGTTCTACTTTTTTATTGTTATATTTTGATGAAATAAGGTGATTATTCAGGCACAACTGGCAACCTGCCCTCATCGTGCAGAACATAATGTACTCGCACACAGAAACCCTCGGCCTTCAGTCCACGCCAAAGTTTTTGCACATACGGACGTACGACGAACTGATGACAATACCCTGCGGCGAGGGCAGGCGGTAAAAAACAGGTGAATATATTTGGATGTATTGGCCTTTACGTACAAAGGGACGAAGTGACATTACTATCATTGTACCCGAGGAGAACAGAACTGAATTAGAGGCTCTTTATGTGAACTACAATCCACTGGGGAAGCACTTTAGGCAGTTAAAGATATAAAAACCTAACCAGACATGACAGCTAAGGTGATTGGTTGTAAAGGTTAGAAAAGTGGGGCCATGTTACTAAGCTGGTTACACGTTCAGTAGCTAATAACACAGTTTGCCGCTTCAGTGCATCTTCCTCTCTCTACACGTTGGTTTATTCTATTATTACTGTTGAGATGGATGCTACAGATGCAACCACTGATCACTTCTGCTTTTCTGGCCTTGCAAACTAAAGTGTATGTACAGTCATCCATGAGTTCCACATTGACAACCTGTTGGACCAAACAGTCAAATCATTTAAAATATAGGACATGGCTGCATGGTTCTTTCTGTATCATCAGGAGGCCGACACAGTGTCTGGGTATCAAATTGGGTCAGACCAAATCTGATGATACCTCCCATCGAAAGTAGTAACACATTTGCCATAAGTCATTTTCCCACAGCCAAGCAGTTTGGAGCTTCAGAAGAAATGCAGTCTGCATCGGGCTGCAGAAAAATAGAAGAAATGAGCCGTTGAAATGGAGCGTTTATACGTCTGCCGACATGCTCTGTGAAGTTGGAGAGAGGATAGGCTATTTGTTAGCTTTAGGAAGAGCTCCGTGACTCCTCTGACAGAGGCCGACAACAAACAGTTCATGTAAAGATTTTCTTTGAAAAAGTCAATAGCCGAGAGGCACAGAACCCCCTGTCAATATGATCCGCACTGGATTGAAAGATACAGCAATTCTAGGTCTTGACACAAGGAGACAGTTCTTCTGTTTCCAATGATACCAGATGGAGAAGCAAGGAACAAGAAAAGGACCTACTGCTGACTGCAACGCATGTAAGACAAAGACTGAAAAGACAACAGTCACTTCCACATAATCACATTACTACTGATTTTCTGGTGCAGTTTATTCAATGTGTAAAGAAAAGTCCTTCCAGGCCAAAATGTTTGTCTTTATTGTAGGGCTGCCAAAATTAACGCATTAACAAAGATTAATCCATCATCATGATTAATCTGATTAAACATTTTAACGCAACTGATCAATCTGCAGCTATGAATGACTCCGAACGTCTCTGCATTTGGGTCAGTTTGTCCAAGTACAGTTACTGTCGTGCACGAACAAATGTTCAGTTGATCCAGAAATGACAGGCAGCAGAAGCAACCCATAAGACCATGAACAGCAGGTTGGCCTCTGGATGGAAACATGAGGAAAAAAAACAAGAAGAAACAGTTGGTTACAGTCGTTTTGTTTCAAGTTGTTTTGTTGAAACTGTTGAAGATGTTTAATAAACACGTTCAGCGCATATATAGTCCTTTCCTGAGTCTGTTGAATGAAATGCAATTAATATAGATTAAAAATGTATGATATTTAATCGTGATTAATTGAAATTAATCCACAGCAGCAGAAAAAAAGAAAGAAAGAAAGAAAAAAAGAAAATAAATAAAAGAAAAAAAAGAAAAAAAAAAAGAAATTAATCCACAGCAACTCTGTGATTAATCTGATTAAAAATTGTAACTGTTCGACAGCCCTACTTTATTGTATTTGTTTCTGTTGTCAACTGGACATAAGTGATTTATATTTTCTAGAAAAGATGTATAATACATTCGATTAGACACAAAACACATTACAATAAAAGATAATTTCATACTACCATCGCATTTATGTTACCGTTAGTCCTATGGGAATTTCCGGCTTTTCATATGGTCTGATTTTTGTTGGTAATCTAATTAGCCTTTTGTTCCAATAGATTATGGTGCAAATAATAATTAAAAAAAATAATTCACGACACCTTTCAAGTTGGGGAATCTTGGAAAAAAAAACAAGCCACATCCTCGTTTCTAAATGACAGAGGAGATTAAAACATATGCCGCCTTGAGACTCTGCAATGCATTTTTTTTTCCTCTGTAGGGGAGTTTCACAGCTTTACTAGAAAATAAAAGAAAAAAGAAAAGAAACTGTCCACTGCCAGGGACATTCCATTAATTAAAAAAAAAAAAAAGCACGCATCTGAAAAAAAAACAAAACTGTTGCATTATGTTTCCAATTAAGACAATTATTTAATGTAAAAAAGCAAAACTACTTTCCTGGGTCTCAGGAGGATATACGCATTTAGAGATTTACTGGTCTAGGGCCTGTGTAACAGGGGTTCTCAAACTTTCTCACAAGGACCACTTTATCATTAAAAAAAAAATCATGTACCACCTAAGCAGCTTGCCCGTTTCCCACTACCACCCAAAAAAAAAAGCTTTTAAACAGCCTATGTTATAATATTATTATATTTTGTATATTACAAATGAAGTCTGCAGTATATTACAAATGCTAACAGAATGTCTTTGCACCTTGTTGCTAACATTGGTCGTCGTTTCTCCAGCTTTTCTTTCCAGTCACCGATCCACCGTGGTGTTTTAGAACTGTTCAAGTCACTCTTCGTTTCACTCTGTTTCAGATCAGTTAGCTATTCCACTTCAGTTCCACCACAATTCACGAGAGGTCTTTGATATGACAATAGGTAACCTAGGTAACCTAACTGTGTCGAGATGGTGATGCAAAACCTGGGTTTGCATAGACAAATGCAGTAAAAGTCTGCTCTTAGGCTTACTTAGGCTATATTTTTACAGTTTTATACACCACCGTGTGCACTGAGCTCCGAGGGCCAGCTCCAGCTTGTGGTGCCTAGGACGAGATTTAAAACCGGGGGGACGGGGCTTTCTCTTTGGTCGGATTGATTTTATTACTTTTAACTATTTGATTTTATTGTTTTATTTAGAGCATCGCTGTAGTTTTATCTATTTATCGTTTTTTCCTTTTAATTGTTTTATTGTTTTCATGATGTGCAGCACTTTGGAAACGTTCTTGTTGTTTAAATGTGCTATATCAATAAAGTGGATTGGATACATTTGGTTCACTTTGGATTTAGAAAACAATTATCTGTACTCTTAACTTTGCTTTGGAAGTCAGATGAGGGTGATTTGAGAAACACTGATATAAATTTGACTTTTATGACATCCTCTAGGGGGCCACACTTTGAGTATCGCTGCTCTATAAGATTGTGAATTAACTCCCCTACAGGCAGAAGGAGAAGATGCACAAAATAGTGGTAAAAATGAAACTAAATATCACAAATAATAGTGAATCTGCAAAGTGGTGGTGGTTACTTTATGCTGCGACAAACCCATAGTTACGATCTGCTTAGGTTACCCACAAAAACAGCTTAGTTAGAACTGGAAAATAACTGGTCTGAGCTTAAGTAAGACTGTTAAATGACAGCCACGTTCATGATCAAGGATTGAAAAGTATCAACTTTTAACATCAGTCGACTGGTTTCTTATGGTATCATCGCACTGGACTGGTTCTGTCCTACACGTCATAGTACGACAAGCTGGAGTCGACCGCTAGATGTTGCTACATAACAAGACACAACGACGACTACTGTACAACATATACACGTTTTCATCAAAACCAGACTCACATAAAGCAATAGTTTCTCCACATATGTGTTTGAAGACTTAACGGTAAAGCCTTTTATTATTACTTTCCATCCGTCTTCGTCTGGAACCCCTCATCTACGGTGCACTTCGACTTGAAAATTGTAAACAAGGTTAGTCTGATATCATGTTATACCCTGATCCTCTTTGATGATGGTCCACATCTCGACCTTAATCTGGATTTTAGAACTTATTGAAGGATTCTTTAATATATATCGTCACTGTCGGGCGGAAACCTTGTAAGTCCGTTTTTGGGTTTTTCTTTTTTTTTGTCATAAAATTATTCTATTGGTCAGTCTTCACGTCGGCCTGACGGTTTTAGAAATATTTAACCAATGAAAAGTGTTGAAAACACCTTGTGACGACATGTCCCAACTCCATTCATTTATTTAGAATATACGTCATTTTTCCAGTTCCCTGAAAAATAACTGTTTTGGACCCAAGAGGTTTCTGCCCGACAGTTGCATTGCAAAACCCTCCTTGAATTAATACTCATAATGCATGGTTTGGTGGGTTTACATGCCTTCGTGATTCTAGAGGGTATATTATAGGCTCACCCGGTGCAAACTAGGGCCCCAACCCTCATGAAGATGCAACAAAGGCACCATGTGACTTCACCTGGGAATGTGATGAACCCCTCCCTGGTGGTCTGGTTTCAAGAAGTTTGAAGATTCCTAACTGAAAACTGCCAGCAGTACAGCGTGTGACCATCCCGTGAACGACGTGGAGAGATAGCGGCGGGTTTCCACGGGAACCAGTAGTTCCAACAGTAGGACATACAAGCGTTGCAAGGCATCGTTTAAAAAATTACTTGCGTTGGCATTAAACGCAAACAGCCCACAAACAGATTTAGCGTTCCTTTAGCGTCTGTGTTCAGTAGACCATTGTTAGCCTGCAAATTGCGTTAAAAGTTGCATTTGCAAATTAGACCAGAAACAAGCCCCTGGTGCTTTGTGGATTTGTGGGACGGCTGAAAGCAGGGTGCATGAGCAGGTCTTAAAAAGTATGGAATTTTGTGTGAAAATCTTAATAAAGTATGGAAAAAAGTTTCTCTCAATCAAATGTTATAGTATGGTCAAAGGCACAGAATCTGGTAAGACAAGAAATACATGAGGAAAGTATATATATATATATATAAATATTAATAAATTCACTGACATGTCGGGACTGGAATGATTGTAGTGAAACTTGTTTGTGTGATAGCCATACACTTTGTGATTTTCATATGTTTTGAAAACATCTCAGTAAAAGATAATTTACTGCCAATTATGCACTTATTCATTCATAAATTTATTAAATTGAACTTTTCTACGACACACAACAGGTATAGTCTCAACAAAAGAAGTAGACGCACAAGTGTAAAAGTACATAAAGTCAAGGTTTAGGGGGAAAAATTGTTTTGAAAAAGTCTGGATGATTTTATTTTATTTTTTTTTTTTCAGATAAAGAGCGAACACCCTGTGAAAGTGGTTATAGTTAGGAGTTCAGAGTAAAGCTGCTGCTCCTCCACATCCAGAGGCGCAGGTTGAGGTGCCTCAGTTATCTGGTCAGGATGGCTCTGAACGCCACCTTGGATGAGGTTTCAGAGTACGTCCGACTGGGAGGAAGCCTGGGGGTAGACTAGGACACTGAATAATATCTCTGGACCTGGAGAAGGTGATCCACCAAGGGATGGAGGGATGTGATTTTTTTTTTTTTTTCAAAAGCAGAAGAAGATCAATGACTGAATGTCTATTCCTGCTGTTTATGCTTAGTGGGTGTCGCTGACCTCAATTTTAATCTCAGTGACTCCAGATTTGGTATTTGGTAAATAACCCACAGACAGCGTTAAGGCAAGTAATTTACGGATGATAAAAACATGAATCTAAATCTTGGGAATATGTTTCAAAGGTCGAGGAATTGATTTTTTTTTTTTTTTGAGTGTATTCACAACATGGTGGAGTCGGTGTGGTGGATGCGGTCTGAGGGTTCGACGATCTGTTAAGAGCAGAAGTCCTATCCTGTACTAAAATGATCCACTACGCACTGTGTGAAATGTTACATCAAACTGAAGAAAGGTAAACATTCGGAGATGAAAAGACTTTCCTCTGATGAAGAGCTCTCTTTTTGTTAACACACTCCTTCCACATTTCAGAGGTCATTCTTCTCTGCCTTTGCCGTCACATTCATCACTTCGATGTGTTTTCAATGTAATATTCTAACTACTCTTTTTCAAATTCTAATCATAATCCCACACACCGCCCTGTTTTCTCTTTCATCCTCTGTCTCTGACTGCTGGGTGACATTTAGAAAACTGAAAAGGAAATTTAGAAAAACGGGGGGGGGCTGACGAATCACCTGGGACTGATGTAGACACCAAACCTGAGACAGTCAATCTCCATGTTGTCTCTAGGCAATAATGTAATAGTCAAAAAACAGCCTTTACTTATAAAAGAAAGATGAAATAAAACTTTCCAGCGGATGTAGGGTGATTACTTCGGAGTATTTTATTTCACTACTTGATATGTATACAAATATCTGAAGGCTTTCTCAGTTATGGATGATCCGTTGTATTCTGATTACCCATTTCCCAAACCTCCTGAGCTCTATTATCCCTCACTTGCTTCAAGTTGTTATTTCCAGTCGCCCCTCTTGTCAGACTTCTCATGACAGAAGTGCACATAGTATTGCACCACAATCACTTTCAGGTATTAGACCCACCAGTAAGAGAACTGGTGGTCAAGGGCTGTCACCTGCAAATTCCCCCACAATTGCCATCCCATTTCTTCTCGCGGCCTTAAAAAGCCACTTTAACCAAACCTGCTGGACTGGAAAGGAATTTAAATGAAAGTACATCCCCGACTCAGGCCTGCTGGTGTTTGCTTCATCTCGCATTAAGGGGAGGGTTCGCCGTGTGTGAATTAATATTCCCAAGAAGAAGCCATTTTCAATTACCGAGAGGGTTTTCTTCTGTAACTGAGGCCGGCTAAATTTAATAAATGTAATGCCTCAAGTCCACAATGATACAGATTGAATATTTTGGTTACAGAGCTGCTACCACTCCATGAGGGATTCCTTCCAGTCCTAACAAATTTCTAATATCGAGTATGAGGAACCAATCGTTTCTGCTCAGTTATGTGTTGCTTTGAAAGTAAATAACTGCGGCTCATGTTGCCGCATTGTTGACCATTTAAACAATATCCGTCCGTCAACTCTCGGCGGACGCGCAAGACTCGATGTGTCCCCCGTGCCAAGGTTTCAGCTGGAAAGCTTCTCAAATTCCAGCCATTAAAAACCCTCAGAGAGTTCCTCCTCCCTTCCAAATGCTCCTTCTGATCTCTGCATTCTGTCACTGTAATAAGAGATATAGAGGCTTTGTTTTGCACATTTCAAAAGAAGCAATTTGCAGTTACTGTTGCATGTGCAGTTCTGTTATGAAAAGCTAATGTATTTTTACAGACCTGAGAAATGATTGCCTGCATATTCTATACATTTCAATGGATTTTAGTGTTTTCAGTGGTGATGAAAATAAGTAATTAAATTGCAACTTGATTAAAAAAGGGGCAGCTGAATTATTTTAATACCAAATGGAGTAAATAGTAAATAAGAGAATAATTAAGATTCCAGGTAAATGTGAATGTCTCAGATTCAACATAAAACAAAATAGAGTGAATGACATATGTTGTATGTGAAGAACTCCAGCTGCATTTGTTGTACAAAACACTCATATTTAACTGTAAATAAAGATCAGTACTTTTGGCTAGTGGCTGTATTTCCCTACTGGGACGGTAGTGGACATTGTCGCTACCCGATCGGTTCCAAAAGTACCAGATCAGTTCCAGTTAGGTCACCGGCATGCGCGAATCTACGTCACAGCTAGCATTCCAACATTTCAATTTAACGGCATGCTAAACCAATCTTCAAAAAGTGTTCTGAGCATAGAATAATGTCATTTTATTAAGAAATCAAGAAATTTGAAAAATGTGTAAAAGTTGTTTTACACATTTACGGTTTTTGTTAGTGAGATCATATCTAGTTTTTTTATATGTGCTTTCCTCGTGCGTTTCTTATCTTGAAACTCGACTATGAGAGAAACTTTTTTACATAATTTATAAAGACTTTCACACAAAATTCCAGACTTTTCAAGGTCTGATAAATAACGTTTCAAAATTCCATACTTTAAGACTTTCAAGACCTGGACAAACAGCCTGTACAGCTCAGGTGACTACCGGTACATCTTTTGTTGACTATAACACACATCACCAACATCAAAACAGCTTGTACTGCAGTGTATTTCACCTTGTTCTTGTGAAGTGAAAAAGTATTAAAATATGTGAAAACACTATAAATTTGGTCATGTTGAAGGTGCAGGAGCATCTGAACAGATCCCAGAGAGGGAGAGAGTTACAATGCCGTCACTTCTGCAACATTTGGGTTTGTCCTCTCGGCATTTGCATATTTTCACAGTCTGTACTTCAACAATTACAGTTTTTTTTTTGTTTTTTTTTCCATTCCATGGGGTACAACTGGAAGGAACGGGACCTTGCTTTTCTACTGTAACCTTCCCAACACAGTATTTTGTGTCATTAAATGCGTCACACCACACTTGCTGAATATAATCCACTACTCTATGATGAAATGCAAAGTAAACTGGCAAAATATGTTAGCACAATACACCACAACTTCCCGCTCTACCCTCCCCATCCTCAGCCCTCATCCTTTTTGACCTGTCCGCTGCATTTGACACAGTCCAGCAGCGCCTCCGTCTTGGCCGTTATGCAGATACTGGGCACTTCAGGAAAGCCAGGCTGGGAAAGGGTAGTTCTTCGCCCTGCTCTGCCAAATGCACCTAGCAGGTTTAGACGGCTTTGTCTTCAGTCTTTTTAGCCTCTTTCCCCACATGAAATGCTCAGTCTTTGGTTACTTCTGTCCTGCTTTTGCATTGCTGGCTTGGTTTAACATGGCGGTTTTTGCTGTGACTGCCAGCGTTTCCTCCATCCCGACATAAAAACTGACACTTTCACTACTTTCTGACTGAAATCCCGAGGCATTTTTCTCAAAACTTTGTTTTTTATTCTAACTTCTCCATTTCGACGTCACATACTTAACCCATCAAGACCCAAACAGCATCTGGCGACCAAAATCATCTGATCCAAAATGTTTAATAACTTCTGATCCACTAATCCTATCAAAACATGTAAATAATTGGTGTAAGATGCCAGTAGAGAAGTCTGTAGAGAAGGTGGAAACACCATCTTCTACAACATTGATTCACCTGTAAAATCTATGGCGTTTCATAAATGATAGTGGTTGTAGATGCTTACTTTTGTGTTCAGTTATTGATATTGTTGCTTAAAAAGTCACTTTTTTTCAGTCTTCTTTGTTTAACATAACCCTCAACTTTAATCTCAGCTTCCATGAACATCTACATGATCAGGTAATTAAATATGGAAAAAATACATGATTTTTGCTGAAAAAAAACAAAAAAAACAAAAAAAAACAGGATAATTTTATAGTAAAAGGTGATCAATCATTTAAAAAAAGGTTAAATCTAGAGGAAAATTCCTTTGGGAACTGCCACAAAAGTAGTAGTGGTTCTTTATGGGTTAAACTGAGCAGATACGTGTCTCTGTCCATGGTGCTGAAACAGGCTCAATCCGAACTTCTTCAGTATATCATAATCATATTCACTCTGTCATTATTTGCAGATTGGCACGGCAGATTTTCCTCGCAAATGTGCAAACACACCTGAGTCCAGTCCAATTCAAACAGTGTCGGGTTCTGTCCTGAAATACTACATCACGATATTCTGTCCAAAAACTGGTCTGAGTCATTAAATCCAGGTGGTTTAATAGTGATCATACTGGAAATTATTGCTCCATTAATCAGACATCTGAGCTTAAAAAGTCTTATATGTCTGTGTGTGGGCATAGATTGACAAGAGTGATGGACGGTTTGCTCGTGACTCAGACTGAGTCACACTTTTGGAACTTCTGTTTTTAAAATAAACTCTTTTTTTGTCCAGATAGTTCCACTAAGGAGATCAGCTGAGGACTTACCCTAACAATGTCACACAACATCTCATTAAAGTCAATTTTAAGTGAGTGAAAATACAATAAGCTGTAAATTGGCAGCTCAAATCCACTGTAAATAAGGTATACCTGTGTTGTACAGGCCACCAACTGATTATAACAATGTGCAGTGGTGATATTTTCAGTGTTTTTTATGTGTGCTGTCAAACGATTAAAATGTTTAATCAGATTAATCACAGGGTTACTGTGGATTAATTGTGATGAATCACAATTAAATATTATCCATTTTTAATCCGTATTAATTGTGTTTCATTTTGCATGAACAAACAGACTCAAGAAAGAAGGATATATATATATATATATATATATATATATATAAGCACTTAATGTGTTTGTCGCAAGCTGGGTGATACGTTAGCCCAAGAGCTAGCAGAATCCCCGACTAACATATGCTTTGCATTAATGTGGTATTTTAAGCTGGAAGTGCTTCGGTGAGGAGAAAACTCCCTCCCGCAGTGTGCATAATACTTTTGACTGTTTCATCTTGGTTTTTTCGTAAATGGACTGAACTTATACAGCACATATTCTACACCTTCACGGTGCCCAAAGCATTTTACAAGGCCTCACATTCACCCATTCACACACACACTCATACACCAGTGGGCGGCTGCTGCCACGCAAGCAATTTAGGGTTCAGTGTCTTGCCCAAGGACACTTCGACATATGGACATTCGGAGCCAGGATTTGAACTGCCAACCCTTTGGTCATTGGACGACCCGCTCTACCTGAGCCACAGCTGCTTCGTACTCATATTTCCATCCTGAGGCCAACGGTCTTCCATCTTTATGGGTTGGTTCTGCTGCCTGTCACTACCGGATCAGCTGACCATTTGTTCATGAGCGACGCAACTCTACTGGACAAACTGCCCCAAATGCGTTGGCCGAGACGTTCAGAGTCAGTCTGCACTGTAGATGGGTTAATTGCGTTAACATTTCTAATCAGATGAATCATGATGATGGATTAATCTGTGTTAATGGTCCTAATGTTTTATATCTTTAATATATTTTATTTTTTCCCCATATCCTTGTACAGCACTTTGCGTTTAACATTTTACATGTTGATAGTTCTGCGTGATGTGACAATAGAGCTATCGTTAAATGATTGAGCCTGATATCCTGCCTCTGTTAACCAATCAAATTACAGTTTGAGTTTGTCAGTCTCATCTCAGCCTGTGCAGAAAACTGAAAAAATGCAATAAAAACGACTTAGTGTATTTTTGCTGAAATGAAAGTTATCACTCTATTGATGTGTTTCTCCAGTGAGAAATATTCTCTTCACTTACAGGATGTTTTCACAGATGAATACACAGAGCTGAATAATTGGCAGAAATAGGGTCTTTACGCATGCAATATTGACGCCGGAGTGAAGCTGACCTATGACCTTTGGGATGTAAATGTCATCACTTTATCATTTCTGTGATATTGTGTCCTAACTGGCCAAAATAAGAGTCCAAAACACAATATTTCATTGGAGGGGCTTTAGCTTTGATTACAATGCCACGATAAATGTCACAACATTTATTTCTGTCCAGAGTTGCATTAATTCATTCCGGATCTTGCATTGATGACGGACAAACCCAATGAGTCCTCACATTGTCCAGTTTCTCTACAGACTGACGGTTGTTTAAAGAATCAGAAGTTACTCACTGCATCTGTTAGAGCTGAAGACGATGTTACAGGTTAAACATATTAACCCTTTACGTGCCTTTTTTCCCCCTGTTTTTTATATTCAATTTTCATATCAAGGTTTCAAAAAGCTGTCTGTTTCATTCA
Organism: Apogon hyalosoma; assembly: GCA_037367295.1. Classification (NCBI taxonomy): domain Eukaryota; kingdom Metazoa; phylum Chordata; class Actinopteri; order Kurtiformes; family Apogonidae; genus Apogon; species Apogon hyalosoma. Next base: position 15,782,150 of record JAPQRP010000008.1, on the reverse strand, counting down.
GTTGTGATGCTTTTTCGACTATCATGACTTTGGTGCTTAAAGGGTTAATACGTATGGTAATAATCCAGTGGAAGGATCTGAACTATTATTATAACTATTACTTTTTTTTTTTTTTTTTAGTTTGTATATTCCTGTGGTTTAGCAAAAATGCTGTTTGGGCACAGTGACCTTGAGCCAGAGGCAGCACAGAGAATGTATCTGTTGTAATATTAAGCTCTATCATCTTTTAATTTGACACAAACCACACTCATTACAGCAGCAACAACACCTTCTTCAGTTCTGCACAAATACAGGTGGGGAATCTGCACGAAGAAACATCAGTCTGCAAACTGGCCCCAAAGCAAAACGTGGCATGTTATTATTCTGTGTACCACACATTCAGTATTGTCCGAAAAGTCTTAAACCACTTTTATCTTTGTTGCTTCTACGTGGGTGAAATGAACATACATATTTCACATTCTGTTTTCTTCAGATACAACAAGAAAATACAGGAAATATGGGCACAGCTATAACAGACACAAGCAACTGAACCACATGAGGTGTAAAAGTTAAAATCACTATTTAGTGTGACCTCTGACCTCATGACAAGAAGTAGAAACATATGACACGTGTTGAATGAAACCTGGTATAAAATATCAGAAAACGAACGCCATAAATCACATATTTACTACTTTGCCACTTGTCTCTACTAGTCATTTTATTCTGTGATCATTAAAAAAAACCACATACATATCATTATAACATAAGCTAATTATTATCATTATTATTACTTTGCCACTTGTTTTAACTAGTACTTCCAATGTTCAATTGCATTTTTTTCACTGCTTTTTTTTAAATATAGGTTTTTTATAATTATTGTTTTGCTTTTTTATTGCTTTTTTTGTGGTATTTCTTGTGTGTATATTCAGTATTGTGCTGCTTTTGGAACCTTGATTTCCTGAGGGTTCTACCCAAAGGATCAATTGAGGTTCTATCTCATCTAGTCGGTTTTAATAAAAAGGTTAAAGACGTGAAGTACTAAATATTACCACTTTGGTTAATAGAATATATATATATATGTACATACATACACACACATACATACATACATACACATATAAACTTGTTTTGCCCTTGCCTTGTGTATAAAAAGCAAATGTCAATAATATTGTTTATCAATTATGCACATTAATTCCACACTGTAGTGCAAATCTGTCATTTTTTTTTACCTGCGTACTTTAATTAAAAGTTCATTAAAATACAGCACAACATTCTCTTCAACACCTGATTTAAGCCTGTGATAAGTTAATAATGTCATAAATCTTGTAATAAATATGCATGAGCAAGAGGGATAAACAAAATGAGCAATTAAGCTTGTGACCTCGGCATAATACAGGGTTTTCGGGCATATTATATTAATCTAGCGGGTATTATTATGTAGAATTTTTAATCTGGACCCCTGGGTGACTGAGTATCATTCACAAGTTGTAAGATATGCATGCACTTACTCTCATGTAATTGTCTGAATCGCTTTGTGTGCGAGCTCACATGCGCTACAGCCTTGGCACAGGAGTTAGCATGCACTCTGGCCCGTGGACTAATTAGTGGCTGTAATCTGCAGGCTCATTCTAGGATCTTGGCTCCAAGGGCACCTGGGTCCCTGAGCGTTACTGCCCACCTGCCTGGCCGTCTGCCTCCCCACCCAAACACAGATGGTTTGGAGCGTGGCGTGCTCTTCGTTACCCGGCTGAGTTGAAATATTACATCAGGAGTTAAAGAACAAAGCAACACATGGCTTGGAAATCAGAATCTTGAGCCGATCCCACTGATTCCGAGCTGGAGAGTCACATGTTTATACACAGGAAAAAAATTAATTAAAAACAGAGAACAGAACATGGAATAGACGCAATGGAATTAAAGGAGTGATGTTTTTTTTTTTTAAATGGAATTATGCATTTTAAAACATTTCTCTGTGGTCTACACAAACTGTCAACCCAGTCTCATATCAAAATGTGAAATAGCTACATCTGTCTACAGTGCAAAACATGTTAGTCTCATAATTAGGGCCTGAAAATTGTAAAATATTCAATTTTTTTAATCCTGTTCTTTTCCATTGGCCTGTGTCCGAATCACGTGACTTTCAAGATTCAGGTGAGAACAAAAAACATGGCGGATATTTCTCTCATATTTAGTGAAAAAAAAATCAATATCTCAGTTCGTTTGAGCATAAAAATGCATCCTGTTTACATTTCTAGTGAGAAATATATATATATATATATATTTATTTTTTTTTTCATAATATCCACTCAGTGAATGTACATATTAATTTTTCAGATCTCGCCAGAATAACGTGAAACTAACGTTAGTCTGTTGCTAAGGACGCTGCTATCACTGAGCATAGTTGTAGCTGCACATTTCTACATAGGACTCCCTTGTGATTTCGCTCCATCTCACAGCAAGCAAGCAAAGTTTATTTATATAGCACCTTTCACAGATGAGAGAAGTCACAAATTGCTTCACAAAAGACAATAAAAATACACGATAAAATTACAATTCCAGAAAGGTATAAGTTACAATAAAACATGATGGACATATAACAACCCTTAATCTACTGCCGTAAAAATGCCTGGAGAATTAAGTGGGTTTTGAGTTTGTTCTTAAAAACATCAAAAGAGTCCAAGGAATGTAATGAGAGCGGGAGATGACAGATCAAACCCTCCCTCGCCTACTGCATATGTTGCGTCTGAGGTTGATTTGGTCGTCAACACATTATTCCGTGGCAGCGGGAGAAACTAAAGTGACGAGTTATGATCGGATGTTAGTCCGCTGTGTTTTCTTTTTTAAAATCGACCGATCCTCCACATTTAACTTCCTGTGTGTTGCGATCTCATCGACAGGTTTTGACGTGGCGTACTCGTAGAAATGTTCGTCGGAAGTCTTGACCTTATATGGGCAAATGTCATGACGTAACTAGTTATAGACGCAACAAATTCAGAAGGAATTCAAACAGGTTGTAGAAATCCACTCAATTTTTGCCAAAATGAATATAAAGATAGCTTTGCAGCAGCTGGAGGGTTCAAATTCAAAGTGTATGAACCATTAGGGTTCAAATACACTAATAAATGAACCAAAGACTAATAAAAGTGGGTTGAGCAAAATACGACCCCCTTTAACAACCTCTAGTTCTGTTTGTCCGCTGAAACTGAATTAGTGTCCATCTCTTACTCACGGGGCCGAGTTTTACAGAGTTTAGAAATGATTCCAGAAATGGGTGCGTATGCCAGAAAATCCATCACGGGAATCGTCGCCGTGTCCTCGTCGCTCAAGCAGCTCCGAGGTCGGTCTCCGAATGACATCAGCATCGCGTCAGACGTGTCCAAACTTGCAAATTACAACTGAGCTGTAATGCGCTAAAGAAAAAAAGGCATTCTTTCTTTCAACAAAGCAGCTGATTGCTTGTGGGCAACTGGGTAAGAATCTACATTCAAATGAGATGTGAGCATTTCCAATCACATTGACAGAATTAAAGAAGAAAAAAGGCCATTGTGTTTTTAATCAGGACTGTTCTTCTCAATTAAAAAAATTAAAACGCAATATTACATTGTAGATAGCACTATTTCCATTATATACAATGAGACTGGTTTTGAAATAACCTTTTAATTTATTGGATAATTATAGAGTTCATAAAGAGCACTCACTAGATTTCATCAAATAGTGACCCAGCTTTTATTTAACTCAACTGCAGAATCTATTTAGTTATTTATTCTGTCACAGAGAGGCTTTTATGTTTAATTCAGTTTGTTTAATAAATGGTCATGTTTTAGTATAAAGGTCAGACACTTCATTTGCTCTCTATTGTTTTGTTAAACTTAATATAATATGTTGTTACCCTATAAAGACCCAAACAGCTACTGGCAACCCAAACCATCGACCGATCTAAAATGTTTAATAACTTCTAAACCATTAATCCTATTTAATACATTGACATAATGCAGATAAAATATAGCTTGTCAGTTTTTTCACGGTCATCAGATACGACCCATCTGGACGTTCAGAGGCTCCGTAGTTACCGTGGAAACACTGTACAACACCGATTCACCAGTAAAACCCATGGAGCTGGATCAGTGACAGTGGATGGAGACACTGGGTTTATGTTCAGTTAAGGATCAATTTTGCTGAAAAACTCACTTTATCTTCAGTTTCTCCATTTCTTATATAATAACCTTCGAATTTACTCTGAGCTTTAACGAACATCTACATGATCAGTGAATCGAATTTGGGTAAATACACATTTTACGCTGAAAAACGCTACATACAGAGAATAATATATGATAAAGGCTGATAAATCACTTAAGGAAGGTTCAGTATTATCCTAGGGATCTAGTTTCTGTGTCCTTAATAAAGCTTGAATGAATAGAGATCAAATTAATTTGGGAACTGCCACAGAAGTAACCCTGGGTTCATTTAGGTATCAGGTTTTATGACTATTTAATTTCTGTGTAACCATTTTTCTCAGGGTAATTCCACTGATCGTCCAAATTGTCAGAAGTTTGTTTTTATAGTTAATCCTACTGTTTTATGGTCGGACTATTGTTGAAATAAAAAAACTAATTTATATGCATATACAGCTTTAGGCATATCTGAATAATCAATGTAAGCCTTGACTGATCGCCTAGACCCCCCACTGTGTTCATAAAGTCGGAAACATATTACTTGTACCAGTATATGCATGCTACCTTTTATTACAAGGCTTATATTCTCCATGTTTTCTACTTGGGTATTTTTATGGAAATCACAAGCACTAAGGAACCATTTATCATCAAGTCAAGATGTGTTGAGGATTATTCATGCTCCTTTAACACTGGGATCAAATATGATTTAAGGAGGTATGGGCATTTCCTCATGTACAGGTCTATAGCATCATCATGTTTAAGTTGCATTATAATTTAGTTATACATTAATTAAATAATTTACATACACTGAAATAGTTTTGTCATTGTAGCAACATTGACACTGTGTGAAGTCAACGATTCAAATCTAACAAAGGAAGATGTAATTTAACACCGTTTCTGCAATAGTCATTTTTAGTGCAACTCTGGATGGTAAAAAAAAAACAAAAACAATACATTGCCGTAAAAAATATGGTGTGCAGTAGTGTTTGTTCTTCGTTAAGTAAAAACCATCTCTGAGCCATTTCAGAAACAAACATGACAATTTAAACCAGTGATTTTTAACCTTGGGGTCGGGGCCCAACGTGGGGTCGCCTGGAATTCAAATAGGGTCGCCTGAAATTTCTAGCAATGGATATATATATATTTTTTTTTTAATTACAAATAAAAATGTTTGAATGATTCAATATATATTTCATTATAATAAAAACACCACACACTTTTCCCAATAAAAATCAAGTTAAAATAAAACGCAGGATACAATATCTGAGAGGGCATATCTTGACTGAACCGATCATGTGACCGCGTGTGTTACTACGCTTCAACCTGCCTGGACACAGCTACAGTCAGAAAACCAAACCAAACAGACAATGAAAATATACATTATATAGCCTAAATGTTGTCTAAAATTAATGTTTATTTGCAACATAGTTTAGCAAACTATTACTTGATCAAAACAAATTAATTCTAGCAAAAAAAAAAGTCTCCGTTTTGAATGTCTGGGGTTGCCAGAAATTTGTGATGTTAAAATGGGGTCACGAGCCAAAAAAGGTTGGAAACCACTGATTTAAACAAGTGGTTCCAGGCACAACAAACCCCGGCCCTCGCACGTATTGTGGCATCGATCCAGCTGACGTCATCGTGTCTATGCGTGTGTGGATATCAGCATAGACAGAAACAAAACTGACCAATGCAATCTCTCTGTCCAGTTAAAATCTAGACTTGCTCGTCGGGTGCAGACCACCGTGCAGGTTGCAGGGACTGAAAACTCTCTCTGCAGTCCATGTATGAACAGTCAGCTGTATCAAACCCTTCCCACATCCTTTACCCCGAGTATGAACTCCTACCGTCTGGTGGGCGATCCACAGTCCCCAAATGTAAACTGAACCGCTTTAAAAACTCGTTTGTGCCCACCTCAATCAGGGTTTTGAATAATGTTTCTTGAAGAAGTAGCCTCATATCTTTTACCTCATCTTATCTGGTGTATTTTATTATTCGTCATTGTTATTTATTGTTCGCATCTTTCTTATAACTATCTATGAGAGTCTTGGGTGATGTGTGTGGGTTGTGCGATTGCATCTTTGTTCTGTGCTTCACCTGTGCAGCTCTACGAGTCCAAGACAAATTTCCTTAAGTGTACCGTATCGTATGGTAACGCAATACGATGATATTTATCACATTAAACTATATTGTGACATTTGTCAGTATTTTTTGTATCCCAGACCCCTGTTAGAAAAAAAAAAATGTGAATTCAAAGTATCCCACTACTTTTATCCATATAGTGTAGTTGCTAATGCAGCAAACCCAACACAACAACTAGCCTCCTATGTCACAGCAACACAAGCATTTGCCCCCGACGCACAACGTGACTAACTCCAGAAATCATGCAGTATAACTGTCTATGCTGGGGGGGGGTAATATGACATCTGATCCGACAGATCTATACCTCCAGTATCAGTAGGCAGCATTTCCCTTTTTAAGATGAGTAAGATATGTAATAATAGTAACAATAACATGAAGAATCCAGGAACATAAGGAAGAAATCCGCCTGCTGAAAACACGTCAGCGTGGGCGAGTGATGTTCAGACAAGTCTCCTTACATTCTGCATCTCCCTTTATGAAAAAAAAAAAAAAAAAGAGTAAATATAGGAGGGGGTTAACAAGTCTCAGGTGCCACATATCTTCTCCCGAGGCACCTCATTGTCTCCGTCTGCCTCTCAAGCATCACTCACTCCCACCCCTGCACGCCGTCCCGAGATCCCCTTGTAGAAATGATGATTTGTTGAAGGTAAAAGTACAACCGCATATAGAACTTTACTTATTCATGGCACTGTGTGTTTTGATTTAAGGGCAACATCCTCCGCCGTATCGCCAGCGCTTGACGGACAGAGACGTACAATTTCAAATCAAAGTAGACGTGGAAAACAGTTTTTTTGGGGTGATATCGCGGAACAGTATTCACTCTGAAAGTTCAATTTTACAAAACGATAAAAGTGGCAGTGATGGATGGTGGCTGATGGCATCTGGGCTTGCTTAAATTTAATGTTTAGCCCATCGTATCCACACGTATTAAAGCGTACAGTGTTTGATGTGTTTGTTTTAAGATGAAGACATTTATCTTGGCTGCAGTTGCAATATTATACAGTGTTGCGTTGGACTAGTGAAGTGTTGCTTTGTCTTCAGCCAGGGAGTGTTAAGCTTTGCAAACAGTGATGTGGTGGTAAAATAAAAGGCTGTAAATAAAAAAAGGTGTAATGATCCCCCTCCAGCGATTCTGAGATTCATACATAAATTTGGATTTCTGGAGAAACAAACTTAGCGGTTTAGTCTTTAATGCAAATGTAATGTCTTTATATCTGTTTAAATACCCACACGTCCATCAACTTGCTTCATGTTTTGTTCCTGTTTAGTTATGACACAGTTATTATAAAGAACTGTGCAATCATATCAGAATATTACTTTTGTCTCCATTTTCCCCCTCATGCTTAAGTTAACCTCCAACGGGAATGGGACAATACTTTCCTACATGTCAACTTTGTTTATCTCTTACAAACCTGACGCGTCATTGCTGACACACCCTGTGCGTGTGCAGTTTGGATGGCTGTAATTCTTTCACTGTTTGTACAATTGAAAAATTCCTATAATTTCTGAAACCTGAGACGTTGCGTATAGATTTTATTGGGTCATTACAGTTATTTAATTTTACTCATGCCTGTCCTAGTGGTGTAGTTCTCAAGACCAATTTTTGTTGTCTCGGTCTTGTCACGGACTCATGTGGTGTCGGTCTTGTCTTGGTCTTGACTCTCTTTGGTCTTGATCTTGATGGGATTTGTACAAAAACCACATCATCACAGAATAGTAAAAGTCACCTTACGCCGTCAAAAGTGACGGCTAGGGGTACATCCCCAAACACCCTAATCCTTAACCAGACAGCTATGATGTGATGACGTGAGGCATCCCCAGGTCATGACCTTTCATTTGCACTTGATTTGAAGTTGAATCAGACAAATAGTTCCAGAGATATGAACAAAAGAGTGTTTAGTGATTTTAAACTTTTGAGCGACCCCTTGTGGGAAATCTAGAAATGGTAAATTGTCCAAAATCGAATCAGTTCTTCCTCTCCATGATATTCATAGATATGGAAAATATGGAATTTCTACACCGAATATTTTTCAAGTTATCGCGTTAACATGGAGGACCAAAAAAAATAATATCCCTGACACTCCGTTTGGGGACATAATTATTTATTACACGCCCTCTTCAAATGCAACCAGTCAGATGCATCTATTTTAAAAACATGTTACACTGTATACATTTTCTCTACAGACAATCCCAGCCCTCCACAGCCCACTAATGTAGTTCTTGAGACCGGTCTTGGTTTTGAGATTCATTTTTTGAGACCAATTTTTTGTGGTCTCGGTCTTGCCACTGACTCAACTCATGTGATTTTGTCTCGGTCTTGATACCCTCCAGTCTCGGTCTAGTCGGTCTTGACTACAACACTAGCCTGTGTTAGAGGCTGGAGAAGCAGCCGTTTTATCAGTATTATAACATGCAGTAAATTGAAAATGATTGCTAGATTTTGAAAGATCTGGGGAAAAAAAAAGTGCTCTGGAGAAATGGGCGAAGGGACTCACAGCATGTTTTCTAAGTCAAAATAAGAAAAAAAGTCCAAGCGCACCATTTTAGGCTTAGGATTTAAAGGGTTATAAAGCACTTTAACTACTTTGACCATGGTGCTGACGAGGATCTGGAGTTGGTCCCCGAGCGCCTCGAATGACAGCTCACTGCTCCTAATGTGCTAAACGCTAATGCTAATCTGACGCAAACGCCAGATGTCATGTGTCTTAGAATGTGTAAAATGCTGAGACTTAATTCCCCTAGAGGGATAATTAAGTGACTTAACCTTTAACCTTTTATCATAAACATATACGCCAGCGCTGCAGGGTTTTTTTTTTTTCCTTTCCTTACACACATCACTTAACAGAACAGAAAAAAGGGGAGACGATGGAGAAGACAGGGGGACTAATTGCGAAGGACCACTTCCTTTGTTTTCTTTTTTAATACCTTTATTTAACCAGATAAAATAGATCCCACTAAGATCGAGATGTCTTTTAGAAGGGTGATCTGGCCAAGAGGTCAAGCAGCACACGTCACACCATAATGAAAAACAGGTTCAAAATCAGTGATAATAAGTAAATAAATAAACAAAAAAACAAAGACAATAATTTTGCAATAACACAAAATACAGTATAACAGTTAGACAAAGTTTCCTTCCTATGATTCATTAGATTTTAACCCTTTAACTCCTGACGTGTCTGCAGTGAGCGTTCTGAATGTACGATTTATTTTAAGTGCTCAGTGGGAAAAATTTCAGAACATGCTAACAGAATAGACCTTGCACTTCCCTTAGACATCTGAGCATGCTCAGTTCATGCCCCGCCATCTGTGTAATGGGGGGCAAAACACAGAGCAGCGAGTGTATATATAAAAATTGATGGTTTGGGGTCTTTTTTTTAACTGTTGATTGGAGTATTTTAGTGATTTTCCTTAATTATAATTATTTTATTTTTTTTTATTATTATTTTCAACTGTGTTTTTATGGAGTTTTGACCATGTAACTGCTTTTTGGAGTTCAACCAGGTGCCAAAAAGCATCTGGACTGATTTAGAAAAAAGAGCCCCAAAACAAAAACTACTGGGCCAAAATCCAAACACATGTTGTTCAGTGTGTTCCAGTTCACAGTTCATGTCAAACATCCTAAATCTCTTATCGGTGTACATTCTGGATGCTTTATTTAGTAAGAACAAAAAAAATGTCAAACTTCCATTCCTCTCTGTCTTTTTCTGTTATTCCACCTGTTTTGACCCTAAAACGCACAGCAAAACAAAACCACTGAAGACAAAGATACTCACAGCAGGTTTTATGACACTGACACAGACGCAAATTCACGGCAGCGTGTTTACCTGGAATAAAGGGTTACCTGTAAAAACATCCAGTCTAATGCAATGAATAATAAAGTTCTGCAACAGTCCGAGGCAATGTGCAACATACATAGTAATTATCACTCCAACAGAAGCAAAGATGCTCCATTGTAAGACTGCAGCTTTCCAAAATAACTACAACAAACACTACAACACAACAAGTGTTTGAACTGATTTGTGCTGCAATTAAAAAAAAAAAAAAGCCTTTAAAATCTGCACAGTGTGAATGATCCTCCAACTGGCTGGCTTGTATTTGAAGATTATATGATTACAGTGTTTTATGTGTTGAACAAAATTGGCATTTTAGACTAAATGTATCAATGTGTATTTTTGGGTGGTTTATTGCCTACAGTCTGCCGTTACTCAATGCAAGATGAATCCTTTAAGAGATTTGAGTCGGCTCTGTTAATTTTCCGTTCGCTTCGGCATGAAACCCCTGGACGTGGTAACAAATCAGTCTGAACAGCTGTTACATCCACTCAGTAACAGATTTCCAATAAAGGCCTTGGTCCGTCCAGTAAAACACTTCTGTGAAGGATGGTTTCATGCATCCTCACCCGATTCTCTCAACAATAATAATTCTGCAACTGAAACATCCTTCGTAAAGCGAGGCTGGAAATGATTTCTAACCCACCTGGGGGGGAGAGGATGCGGGCAGTAACACAATAAGAAGCGCCCAGAGAGTATATAAATGAATGATGGATGGAAGCGCAGACCACGCCCTTCCCTGTAGGCTAAAAAAAAAAAAAAAAAGAAATTTAGGCAAAATTGTTTGTGTCTCGTCTGGCTGAACTTGTTTTAAAACAAAAAATGAACGTCCCTTTGGTCCAGTTGAGGCTGTTCTACCTATACATTACATCAGAGGTCTTCAGAGGGCAATATCCTACACAAAATTTATTGGATTGGGAAACAGACATTCCATTTACAGCTCCGTGTTCTCTTTTTTTATTATTATTTTATTTTCAACACATCTCCCAAGACGCCTTTGCTGATGCCAACCACTCATAAACTGGCATGTGTGCTGCCTCTGCATTATTTTTCTCCTCACTTTTGCAAATGTATCCACCATGATATCTTTTCCATAAACACTGCGTGACAGCGCTGATTTCCCCCGAGTCATATTACATAAGGTGAAATTGGTTCAAAGTCCCCGGAGTAAATACACCACCAGTCTTCTTGTATTTTGAGCCCAACCTCACCCAATAACTCCTTTTGCGCACACACATGCTATAAATGTCTCCTAAAGGCATGCCAAGTAAGTCAGAACGATGTGTCATTTTCCCTAAAGTTCACTTTAAGTCTCTTAAAAAAAAAAAAAAAAAAAAAAAAAAGTGGATCTAAATCACACGAAAAGAACAAGCACATCAATCACCTCTTGGCATTTCCTACAATTTCCCATTTTCCTAATCTTCCAAAACAGACTGTGATAAGGTATTTTCACACACGAATATTATACAGTTAGGACTTTATGTATAAACTTGAGCAGTTTTTGGCTTTATTTACAGAATGCTTTACAGTGAGAAGCCTATAATGCAATGAGTAGCTTATCATTCATGGAGAAAAGCTCTGTTTTTTTGCGATAATGTCTGCATTGCTAAACATTTTTCTTATTTTCAGCATTAGACAACAAAAAGGAGAAGTGTGATCAACTATCTCTCTGTACCTTTCTTTTTATCTGTGGCACCAAGTCCAAAAGTCATTTATTTATACGAGATGTGAAGCGTTAAAAAAAAAAAAAAAAAAAAAAAAGTCACAAATGCAAAGACAGAAGCTGAATATTCTGGCAATAACATTCGGACACACATCGTACTCCTGATGTGTGTAACTGACTGAACATCATTAAACTAAAGCAACTTGACACTGAGTGATCTAACTTTGTTTCTGGCAACTACTGTACAGTTCACATCCCGTCTGGGTGAATGAACTGTTAATGTCATGAGTAACTTTGTAAAAAATAAAAGGACAGCACAGTCTTATTAACCTAAGGCTGAGTGAACAGGCCAGAGGATCATATGATGATGTTTTTAAGTAGAACCATGATCCAACATCTGAATCACAATAGTCTTAGCTATTATAAAATGTAGGTCCCATTAGAGCGAGTTTTCCTCTAGTTTCCCCTGAAATCTTCTGTGTGATGGCTCTTTTTTTTTTTTTTTGGTCATTATCCAACTAGATACTTGCATTTAATACTGAAAGGAGTGATATTTTGCTCTTTTTAAAAATGGAATAACGCATTTTAAAACATTTCCCTGTGGTCTACATAAACTGTAAATGCTATGCTTGAACCTGAATTCCTCATTAATTAAACTCCACAGGTCCATGTTCAACCCTATTTCTTACTAATGAAAGGAAAAAGGTCATTTTGAGCGCTGGCCCTTTAAATTAGTGATATCCTGATCTGGATTTTTTTTTTTTTTTTTTTTGCCTCCAATCCGATCTGAGTTTTGGGGGGATTCGTTTTGCTGATATTGATCTGATCTGGACTTTTTACAATGAATTTTTGATTTAAATTTGGAGTCATTTGTAGGTTATTATGCTATTATTTTACTTAAGATCACAATTGGGCTGAATGCGGAACCCGAGCTAAAACAAGTACGACCCCTTTGACTCTTAATTCACTTTAGTATAATTTTTGCACTAATTCATATTGTGGGCAAAATTTGAACCTTATGTTGCCACTGCTGTAGCGCGTCTATGAACAGGTCCGTCCAGGTATTAAATGGGGGTGCGTTCAGTGCCGTGCGTTAGTGATGTGAAGCGGATTACTCGTGGGTTGGGATTGGGGCGGGTCAAAAGAATGTCAGTTTATTTGCGGGGCAGGTTGAATCGGGGCAAATAATTCCACGAAAGCCCCGCGGGTTGAAGAAAACTCGACTCGAGCATCACTACCGTACCTCATAATGAGTATATGCAGAGTGAAAATGAAACTTTAAGACACTTTCAACTCTAAGCTTCCCGCTGTTGTGCAGCTTTCCACTAACTTCAGAAACTTTAACTTGAGGGGGCAGGATGTTGCCCCCCCAACCAGGCCCGGACCTGCCCGATCTCGTGACTAAATCCGAGCCGATCCTCTAAAAAAATGCCAGATCGGCAGCTGACATAGATTTGTAGATCGGATCGGGACGTCCCTGCTTTAAATGCAAATGAGTCACTTCACACCCCACCCCCTCCGGTTCACACCCCACC
>JAPQRP010000008.1:15730625-15747938 GCA_037367295.1 Apogon hyalosoma | reverse complement strand
ACAAATAGTTCCAGAGATATGAACAAAAGAGTGTTTAGTGATTTTAAACTTTTGAGCGACCCCTTGTGGCCAATCTAGAAATGGGAAATCCTCCAAAATTGAATCAGTTCTTCCTCTCCATGGTATTGATTGATATGGAAAAATTTGAATTTCTAAACCCAATATTTTTCAAGTTATCGTGTTAATACGCAAGATATCCAGCGGTGGCGGAGCCAGTCGGACCAGAAACATAATATCCCCAAAACTGCATTCAGGAATATAATTACATCAAAAAGGAAGCAGATTTCTGAGTTTTGCAAACGTTGGTAAGGTGCGAAAATGACTGATTAAAGAAAAATGTTAAATTATTAAGTCAATGGAAGACTGGATTGAGCTCTTCCTCCTTTTTGGCTTTGTTTTTTTTTCTCTCTTTTGTCATAAAGATGAAGATGTTTGATGGTGTCTTCTTCGTTGGGGCATCCCGATCAAACCTCTCTCTAAACTCCTCCCTTACCCTGTCAACACTGTGGTTTGTTTCGGCGTACCTCAACACAACGAATGTTCTCTGAGCAGGAGTTAGTTGCTGACCAACCATACCGAATTTGCAGTTTGAGAATCGGGTAGGTAAGAATCAAAGTGAAATGCTTGTCAACAGATGTTAGCTTCTTAGGGAACGAATGCAAAATGGCAATTGAGAGATCAATACATCTTTCAACAACAAAACCTCACACCAGTACACACCTTTGATATGTTATGCACTGAATTTGAATGCATTTCTTAGTTGCCCTGTCAGCTGGGAGCAAAATATTTGCCTTCATATGGATGCCAAGAGCATCCAAGTGCCAAACTTGAAAGAAACGAACCCATGACATGCTTGACAAAGATCCACTGAACCGAATTAAATGGGGTTTTCTGCAAGATGTAGGTAACAAGTGAGAGTTTCATACCCAGAAATGGCATTTAGATTGTTTCATCATTTTGAAAGTTATCAATGCGGAAAGTCTGATCGTATTTTTTTTTTTTGGCGGGGGGGACATACGGTATGCAAGTATGAAACTGAGTTAGACAATGTAGTGAAGTAAAAGTGAAAGTAAACAAAATAAAAAATGCTCAATAAAGTACAAATTCACCCAAAACATACCTGAGTACAGTGGTGAAGTATTATTACTTCATTACTATACTATAACACTGTAAAAGTACAAGAAAAAAAAAACGTGATGTGAAAGAAACGTGTATTTTAGAACATTAGATCCAGACCCCTGTCCACATCCACATGATCCCTTTGAACATCATTCCTTACATTAGTACCATTACTTCATGGTACTTAAAGCAGGTCCACTCACTGTTCATGCAGAGGTGGACCGTACAGACCCTGGAGACCACATTAGACCTGAGATTGTTGCCTCACTGGAACTGTTGCTGTCACTGTTTTGTAATGTGTGCAGAAATTACCAAAAATAGTCACTTGGGTTAAGGGTTAAGGTTTGTACCGCAGCATATTCAAGGTGTGAACAAAGCCCCTCGTTTCCACAGGATAGATTTAAAAAGGCTCAGGCCATTTTTTTTCCCCCTCTCTGCTCAGAAGCCAAGTGCTTCAAGTGCTTGAACCTTTTTTTGTCGGAGTGATGTCCTGGCTTCACCAGCCACACTGTGTTGAGTTACAGAGGGAGTACAGCAGCTTCTCTTGGTCTTGAATCTTTTCACCTTCTCTTTCTGGTGTGAGGTATGTTACTGCTGATCTGTTTTCCTGGCTCTTTTTATCTTCTCCTTTCCCCCTCAGGAAATGGATTTGTCAGGCAGGTGGCCTTCCAGGTTTTCCTCCAGACATCTGGTTTAGAGCATCTCTGCCAGTTTTTTTGTGCTTCCAGCTTGTTTTACCATCTGTATTGGACTTATACCTTTCCTTAATGCCACTGATTGATGGTAAAGTGGATTTGTACTTGGGTCTAGATGATCTGAAAAGCTTATATTCTTATGTCTTGTCTACACTAATGTGAATATACACACCGCCATCACCGACCAAAAGTATCTGCTGATCTAAACTGTTTAATACCTATTGATCCACTAATCCTATCAATACATGTAAATAATGTAAATGCAGTTTGTCATCTTTTCATGGTCATCAGATATGACCCGTTTGGACGTTCAGAGGCTCCGTAGTTACCGTGGAAACACTGTCATCTTCTACAACATTGATTCACCAGTAAAACCCATGGAGTTTGATCAATGACAGTGGATAGAGACACTGGGTTTCTGTTCACTTATTGATATCTTTGCTGAAAAAGTATTTTTCTTCACTTCTCTCTGTTTCTGATGTCATAACCTTCAACTTTAATCTGAGCTTTTATGTACATCTACATTATCAGTGAATTAAATATAGGAAAATTCATGATTTACACTGAAAAAGTGCGAAATTCAGAGGATAATATTATAAAAAAAAATGGTGATAAATCACTTAAGAAAGGTTAAATACAGAGAAAAATTAATTTAGAAACTGACACAAAAGTAGCACTGGATCTTTATGGGTTAAAAATAATTGGTTTATGGCAATCAAGAATTAAACATATCGTTATTTGAAATATATTTTACTGTTATGTTTACATTTAATAACATATACACTGTGGTTTATACTTTCTCTGCTGCTCGTAATTGTCACTCAAGTTCCTAACTTAAAACTAACGGATGTATCGTGTGAAACTACTGAAACTGCCGTGAATTTCCTGCAGTGGTGGCAAATAACTATTTTTACTTCTTATTGTTATACTATGCAAGGCGAATCAGCCGTAAATGATAATGTTGAATGATTGATGTGACGCAACTTCGCGCATGCGGGGTACCGATCCAGGTTCAGGTACGGATCGGGTAGTCACAGGTCCATCAGGGTGTGAAGACAGGCAGATGAAGTGATTACCCATCATGCCTAGTACCTACAGTGCGAGCCTGTGGGGGCTGTGTTGTGATCTGGGGTTGGTTCAGTTGGTCAGGTCCAGCGTCAGTAACATTGTGTGTCCAAAAAAAATGATCGAAATAATGAAATATTAGCCTCAGCCACAGTGTAGATCTGGGTGTATCGATCTAAATATCGATACCAAGGTGAGTATCAATATCGGATCAATACCTGTGTGATGAGATCGATACTTGTGTTGCAGTTTATCTTCTACACGTAGCCCAGAGGCTTGCAGTACTGACTTTATTTTTCACAAATATCTGCATGTAATGGAAGGATTTTTCTTTTGAGCTGTTTATATTGTTATATTTATTACTACATTGTTGCTTGTATTTACTTATTTTGCGCAACTGACTTTGTTACTTTATTGCTGAATGTATTCTTCACAAATATCTGCGTGTAATGGACAGTATTTTTTGTTGTGTTGTTGACATTGTTATATTTTTGTTATATTGTTGCTTTTTTGTTACTTTGCACTAGTAACTTTTTCTTAAACAATTCTATGTCATAAAGAGTAAAAGGGAGTTCTTTCATTACTGTTATACTGTTAACTACAATATAAAACAATAAAAAAAAAACAAAACAAAACATGTTTATTTGCCTTAAATATTTGTCCTGTGTTTTAACATAATCATAATCAATTAACTAAAGGCAAAATCACAATATTATTCAATGATCAGGACATTTCAAGTAAAAAGTATCAGTATCGGCGATACTAGCCCTGTATTTACTTGGTATCGGATTGATACCAAAATTCCCAGTATCGCTCACTTTTACTACAGTGTTGAAACAAAAAATGTGGGGTTAATTTCTGACTCTACAAGCCTCGGTAACTGCACATATCGGATTACTGGTTTATACTTTGCCAAATAGAACAAAAATAAAGATCTAGTGAAAACATTGGCGTCTAATGTGGAAACAGAGAAATAATTTGGCTGCTTTTAGTTTGTCTGAACTGAAAATCACAATTCAAAGCAATGCAATGGGTTCTATGTTGTAATATTATGGGATTTAAACCACCTCAGACCTATTCCTTCTACATCCTTTTCCCATTATTTTCTTCCTTCTCTCATCCTACTAATGCTTTAACTCCTAAACCCTGAACTTATCAATCCTCTTTTAAACTCTTAAACCACACAGATGAGGACTACACCTACCTGCATTTCCTTTTTTCCTCCTAGAATGAAAAACTTTTTAACTGCCTTCTCTGTGATCTTGTTTGCTCTTTGCTTCCCGCTGATGCCAGTGACTTATTGGAGTCTCTTTACACATTCTGGGCTTTCTTCTTCCTGTCTGTGTGCAGCCAAATATCAACACCTGTAGCTCAGCACAAAGTCGTGTCTCACAGTAACATGAAGGGTTTGGAACATTAATGCACCACCGGTATTATATCGCATACAAAACCCAGCTCATCTCACTGATATCTGTGCAAGGCTTGATGTTATTATACCACATACCATCAGCTTTAAGTTATTGAACTCCCGCAGACATCTGCTACCTTCACTTCATGCTTCCGATTTAATTTCTCTAAGATATGTGACATCTAAAAGCGAAGATGTTTCCTTTCACATTTTTCTCGGAACAGAAAAGGTTGATGTTCTTGACCTTTTAAGTTTCTCACACTTGGATTCGCATACTGCTGTGAAAGAAAGAAAATTCAGGCACCAGCCTTTACAGTGCTGCCTCATCTCTAGTATGTTGACTATGCTGGTACTTAAAGAAAAGCCAAGTTTTACCAAGGCTGTAAGCAGAATATATGCATTTTTACATCTTTGTCAGTAGTTTACAGACGTGGGCAGATTTCTACAATATTGTTTTAAACATGCTAACAAACATAACGACCAAATATTTTGTGAAATGGATATTTTTCTCCATGTTTCAGCCTCTCATCCACATGCATAGGTTAAACTGGGCCGGAGCGCACTGGACCTCAGCGCCACCTCCTTAGATCCACAACAAACCCCACTGGAGCTCAGCTCACTCTTCCTCAATGTAAACCAAGCTTCTACTATTTCTGTTATTCAATAAAATCTGATAAACAAAATAAACTATGACGTTGGATAAGTGCAAGATGACCCAAAGACACACCCAAATCGGCTGCACGGGACTGTCAGACATCGCGTCATTACGCATTCTATCTAAACCATGAGCTATTCTAAAGGGATTCTAGAATTCTAGAGCCTACAGCAGGGTGAGACCACACTTTTTTTGGTTTCAAAATAACTTCAAATATAAAAATAATAAAATTTCAAAATAATCTACCACCACTATATATTAATACATATAACAGCGGGTAGCTCATTAGGTAATTTTAGTACCGTTTACGTCAAGGGTTGGATAGCTCAGTAGGTAAAATTAATGACTGCGGTACAGGAGACTGGGGTTTGAATTCTGGGAGGGGCTTAAGCCAAATTATACTAATTTTAGTTAGTTTTTAATGCCACATGATCTATCTATGCTACCAATAGGCTAGATGATGACACCCATTACAACTGAACAAAAAAAATGTATTATACAAGTTGTGGGCATCTGGGGCGCTGCTAGCAATCGTGGGCCCCCTGAAAGCTAAACGGTGGGGGCCCTTGCGTATGTGTGTGTGGGGTGGGTAGTTACTGCCGTAAAGCAAAAGTGAAACTTAACTTTGAACATCTGACTCCTGGCTTCTCTGCTACAAAATTTTCACAACTTCTACCCTATATCCACTGGACCCCTTCCACTGCTCAATGGGCCCCCCAGGAATGCTGGGCCCCATGTATTTGTCAAGTTTACCCCCTTTACGGTGCCCCAGGTTGGCATTATAATGTAGATGCTTGTGAAATAAGATGACCATTGACCATAGGCTACAGACTCCCCCTCCTCACAACAGCCAGTTTAACCACTGTCCACACTGTTTTTGGTCACAAAACTGGTTAAAAACTGTTTTTTTTTTTTTTTTATACAAGCGCTTGATGGTGTGTATCAGTGTGTTCAGAGTAAACAGAGAGACTGGAAAACTATGGTGTCACATCCCATTTTGTGAATGTCAGCTATTGCTTTTTGTAATGAAGCTGCACCTGAAACATCACATCCAGGTGTGATAGTCAGTGTATGACCCGCAGTAGATGGAGGTCAGCACCGATACCTGTGGGAGACGGATCGGACCGGCACTAAGGACAAACCCACTTTATGTAAAGAATAAACTTCCACAACTACAACGAATACTGAAGGAAACTTTAGTTTAGAACTGAAATTGTTGTTGCTGCTTCACCTTCATGACAGATTAAAGCCTCTCCATCTACTACTTTGTTTTATTGTCTTGAGCTGATGGAAAAGGAATTCTGTATCTGCAAGATGCAGAAGTATTCTTGCACAGAGCATAACCATTAATATCTAAAATACAAGCATCCGTTTAGTGATATAACCAAAACATACCCAGAAAACTGAAATTAATATGTTGCATAGTCATCGCTCTATTCAGCAAACAGAGTACGTTTAGTAAGAAGTATAAAGTTAAAGTTCAATGTTGTATGAGTCATTAATGTTGGTAGTCATCCATCCACAAATGCAGTTACATACCCAAAGGGAAGTGCTTCTAAAGGTCACTGCCTTCTCCAAACACACAGAGAACTGGTTAAAAAAAAAATAAGGTGTACAAGTGAACACATTTTTCCATGCACCAAAAGGAATAGGATTATAAAATATTGAATGTTTCATTAAATAAAATGATAGTTTTGTCTTGGCAGTGCGTAAAACCAGCACCGTGCAGCTTGAGAAACTGTCTGTTCATGCTTTGTTTTGGAAAATTAAATGTGAGCTTCCAACTCTTGTGTAAACAGCAAAACAATACAGTGACCTCACCATAGCACCGTTCAGAAACACATTTCTGGCAGTTAAAAAAAAAAAAAAAAAAATCCCTTTTCAAGGGCTCACAGAGTTTCTTTTGTAAAATGTGGGTTGGTAGGCAAGTCCAATACTCAGTGGCCTAGAAACAGAATTGAGATTTGGACCCGAGATACGGTGCTGTACTGGAGTTTTGTTTGTCGACGCGCAGAAGTGACAGCCATACTGAATGAAGACAATGAGCCTGTTGACATGGACATAAATATCTGACAACTGAGAGTAATCGGATTATTGTAATCATCAGATCTGATGTGTTTACATGTACTTCAGAAATGCCATAAAAGAAAAACCCTGGTTTACATGTTTCAGTCCATTATTTAATTCATAGTACGTACACAGTGATGGTAGACAAACTTCCTGTTATTGTCTTCCACTCAGGTTTAACTGCGTCACTTTCGTGTTTTTTTTTGTTTTTGTGTTTTGTTTTTTTTTAACATACAGATGTAAAGGAACAAAACAAACCAGATTAACCTGTACACATGCATGAAGACATGGAGTATTGGGGAGAAATCTAGGTGTGTTAATCCAATTTGTCATAATCAGATTACTGCCGTTATCTGACAAAGCATATCAGTCTACGCTGTTTACACCATCACCTGAGGAATCTGACAACTCCAGAAATCAGATAATGATCGGAGTATTATTGTGCATATAAATGGCCTCAATAATTACACTGATGTGGATTTGAATTTTTTTTTTTTTTAAAAAAGGACCCTCCCAGTAAGTCCAGTCCTAGATCTGTAACCAGTGATGTTTTCCCTCATTTTTTAAGTTGTAATTACAGTTAATTGAAATCCATGGTTTGTTTTGTTTTGTTTTTTTACCAGTCATATGATGCATTTTTGGATGACTGGCTCCCAGGAATGTGTGGCCTCTTTACAAACTACTGCTTTAAGCACAGCCTGGACAAAACAACAACAACAAAAGCTGTGTTTGACTCAAACAGTTCGGATGTTTCCATTGGATAATTACTGCAGTGATTCAAATGTTTCCGTTTTTGGGCCCTTCAACTTGTTTCTTAAACAACCATCAGTTTGTTGAGAGCATAAAGACTAATTGTGCTTCAATGGAAAAAGGTCATGCGGTCTGATGAGACCAGATTGACCATGTTACAGAGTGATGGTCCATCAGGGTGAGAACAGAGGCAGATAAAATGACAACCCATCATGCCTGGTGCCTACAGTGGAACCTGTGGGGGCAGTAGGGGTGTAACAGTACAGAAAACTTTCAGTTCGGTATGTTTTCAATACAGGGGTCTTTAGTTCGATACATTTTCAGTACGTTTTTGGTACAGGGGTCTTTGGATCGGGGGGGTATACAGGATTTCTGCAGGTCTGTGTGAAACAGATTTCGTGAAAATTAAGGCCTTACATGACATTAAAAAGCATTAAATTCGATGTCCAGAGGCATTAAAAAAATTTAATACACTTGATGGAAAAAAGCATCGTTATCCACGATTTATTTTGATTATATAAACATTTCATCATTTTGATCAGAAGTATAGTGTGATGATTGACAGGCGGAACCCTTTAATTGGCTATTGTTTATGGCTGATACATGAAGTCACAACACCGGATGCTTGGAATGCGACGTGCAGTGAGCATGCTCATGCCGTGGCGAAAGAGAGGAGGGAATATTAGCAAATGAGGGAAAAATGCAAGTTTCAGCAGAAGTGAATGGAGGAGGAACTATTCAGAACCTGGTTAAAGTCTGTCGAAGGTAAACCGACGTAAAACTATATATAAAACTGTATCTGCAGTTGGAAGTGGGCATGAAATTTGTTTAATGTGGCAAAAGGGCATTAAAAAGCATTACATTAGATATGCTGATACCTGCAGAAACCCTGTATATGAGGGGGTGTGCTCCATAACTATCAAAAACTCAAAAGTCAAACTAAACACGCTTCAAAGATCCAACCCGGCTTCTGTGCCTCTGTTATATTCTCTGTTGTCATGTTTACCCCCCCTTATCGGTGCCCCATCCTCAGAATAAAGTGTTTTGCAACACCCGTCAGCTGTACAGTAGAGGAGTCTGTAGGCTTTTGTGTAACACTTTGTTCTGATGTTAAGCGCATTTCCATCCAGCTGGTTTTATTTACATTTTGCCTATAATTTTAAAAAGAAGTTTACAAAGAATGTTTTATTCTCATCAGAAGTGGGAAAGTTGATGTGTTGATATGAATTTAAATATAATGGAAATGGACTTTGCAAAGTGACTCATGAGGAGCGTTCACTGAATTAATATTAGAAGCAAACAGCTAATATTAGATTAGACATTCTTTTCACCTTACACACACACACACCTTGGATTTTTTTTTTCTTTCATTTTGCCACTTACAGGTAAGGAACCAAATATAGTAACTTCATTAACCTTGATTTTCCACATTTAAAAAAAACAAAAAAAAACCCACTCAAGTAAAGTCGTGTGTCCTCCAATAACACACTAAGGTTGAACATTTGAATTTCAGATAGGGGTGGGCGATATCACAAAAATATATCATGATTTCAAAAAAAATAAAATCATGATCTCAATTTTATCACGATTTTTTACACTGATCTTTGAGACTAATTTGCAAGTTTCTGAACAGTGCAACCAAACAATTTCCTTATGTAAAACATAGCCCTGAAAGAAAAAAATAATTTAGCCCAAAGAAAATTCCAGAACATTTTTAATATCATTTGAGCAATTTTGCCAACTCGTGCCGAGAATATAAACGTACTAAAACGTAAACAGCAGCACTCTGATTAAGTGCACCTTTGAACGTAAAAACTAAACTGCAGGTGGTTTTTGAGGGAGCTTTCAACAAATATGAAAAGCAAAAAACAAAAATAAAATACAGAACATACTGTTTGGATGCTGTCTCTTCAGCTGATTGAACAGGTTCGTAGTGTTTACATGCGTTATTCTAAGAGTATAACATGACGGACCTGCATGTGGAGGACATGGACTCACGTCCTGCCCCCCTCAGATTAAAGTTTCCTACAGTCGGACATACCGTGCGTGTACTTTGAGTGGCACGTACTGTCCGCGGATGTTGGAGGTTTCATTGGATCATACCAGTTTCACATTCTGGAGGATTCTGTTGGGTTTCTGTAAATTAGAGTCTGGTTTCGACTGGCTCTACACGTAAAGTGTCATGAGATGACTTCTGTTATGATTCAGCACTATATAAATAAAATTTGATTTGATCCAAAAACAGGCTGATGTGTGTGGATGGATGTCCATGGAGTCAAGTACGGCCGACTCTGAGGGGGCCAAGTCTTAAGTTATGATAGTCTTGCTCTGCCTTTTACGTTTCACTTTCACTGCGCGTACACCCCACCGATTCCACGATCTCTCTGCTTTGTCGGATCGTCAACAGATTCTAATCCTTCACGATCTAATATCGTCATATCGCACACCCCTAATTTCAGAGTATTTCTATGAGTGACCTAAAGGGTTAAGGTAACTTCAGTAAGTAAATAAATAAATAAATAAATGGACTAAGACAGTTTGGTTCAGTTTAATGTCAAATGTCGCCAGTTCCAGGTCTTTGTCTTAATATCAATTCCTCAATGAACAGCTCAGTTACATTCATTACTGTATTAAATACTACATTTAATACCCAAATAAACCACAGAGATGCAGATCAAGAACTAACACTTAATATTCATGGAGCAGGAGTGAAAATGCGTTAATAATGTGCACGTTGCCATTCACAGTTTGCACTTTTATGTGTAAAGTAGCTTACAGTCACAATGAGATGACGTTCAGCTGCTCAGCCTGTGCCAATCAATACGATACAGTAGCTCCTCTATACAGTTCTACGTTTCTATATCTTCATTAGCATGTGTGAAGTGTAAAATTAGGCTAATCCTGATGTATTATTCATATATGAGGGTGATTCATCACTAATTCACTTTAATAAAAATATAAGCGTACATACTATTCATGGCATCACCACTGATGTATGTCAGCATAGCATTCCTACTCACTTCAGCTCAAAGATCAGGAAAAAAGAAAACAAAACTTCCTTGGAGGGAACTATGATAAAACCAAATATTGATGCGGATTAGAATTGTAATTTCATTTTCATTTCATTATCCACATTTCTTGGCCAGAAACTGAAAATAAAACATTTACAAAGGATCTGATCCTTACATCTTTGCTTCATAAATATTATATCTGCTATTGCATAAAAAAGTAGAAAAAATAGATATATGGTTTGTACACTTGGAATCCATACATAGGATGTGCAAAGGAATTAAAAAACAGGTCATTCAGTTCTTGTACCATAAAAGACTAGAAACCAATGCTTAATATACTGAGCAGAGCTTATTCTTCACAAACTATTCCTTTTGCTGCTTTAAAATTCACTCTATAACAAGTGGTTCCGGGCACAACAAACCCTGCCCCTCGCACGTACTGTAGCTCATTTTGACATCGATCCAGCTGACGTCATCATGTCTATACGTGCGCTGATGTCAGCATATCAACTGCCTCTATATTTGTGCCAAGTCTGAAGTAAATTGAAACAAAATTGATGTTTTTATAGATATTTGAAAGTTTGGCCATTATAAGTAAATAGGAGGAAAAAAAAAGATTAAAAAAATGCATAAAAAATTTGAACTTTGACCTACTATTCCCAAAATGTAATGAGATCTACTCTGGGTCACTGGCAATGTATCAACCAAATTTGGTATGAATTCAACCAGTAGTTTTGCTGCAAAGAAACAAACTGAACCAAAAACAATACCCCTTTGGGTAATAAGCAAGAAATCACACCTACAGTAGAGTAGAATAGAATAGAACAGAACAGCTCTATTCTGTTTAGCTGCAAAAACACTTAGTGCAAAAATGACTATATATTAAAAAAAACAAAAAAAATCACATTAAATGCTAAAAAAAAAAAAAAAAGTAGACATGTGCAAAGGCTCCAGAATAAACTATTGAATACACAAATGCTACTGAAGTACTACTAGAACTACTGGTGTTATTAGTAGTATAATAAAACATATCAGTCCTATAAAGCTGACAGAGTTAACATGACATCCTTTTGACCATATTTTGTTACTCTGAACATCTGTGGATGCAAATTCAAGTTTCTTCATAGATTTTCTTTTCATTTTTTCCCCACCTCCTGAGGGGAGAATATAAATCTTCAGCTGTAGTTTGTTAACAAGCTGCTACTAACTTTCTCTGGCATTCATTTGGTGGTGGGCAGACTGCATTCGTGCATTTCCATTTGTATATTAAAACACAAGCTACGGCCAGCGCGTAGGTTCGTCCTCAATTGCTTTCTTCCTCACACAGGTATTACAGTCATTTAACCTGTTGTGCGCAAAGAAACTATTGATGAGGGAAGCTTCAGAGACTTCATCACCATCGGTCTGTTTTATTACTTTGCCTTTTGTGACCCTGTTTTTGTCTTTACTGCCAATAGACGGATCAGTAATACACTACGTTACAGGCAGTGAGCAAAATCAAATCAATAATGCGAAGAGACTTCATTTGATTCAAATGTTCTGGATTAACCCTACTGCTTATAATCACAGGAAATGCAATATATCTGACCTTTTTATGCCACAAAGAATAACATGTACTATTGAAAATGTGTGATGTTATGGAAGCCATTTATAGTAATCACATTTTCCGTGTGAAATTGATCCCTACATGTGGAGGATTATTACAGCTGAACACTATGTTGTTTTTTTAAATAATATGGTTTATACACATTAAAAGGGTCTATATGTAGTATTTCTACTGCCAAATATTAATATAAGACCTAAAGTTATCATTTAAGTGTTTAAAGAGCTGCAAGGTTCTGGCCCTATGTGTCAATGTATTGGATTTTAGAGACATTAGCTGAATTTATTTCCAGTGATTTATGTGACCACTAGAGGGAGTAGTGAGTCACTCAAATGGGATGAGAACCACTAAGAAACAACTTTTAGTTAGTCAAAGTAAGTCAATGATAAAAGTTTGAAGCACTGTTGTTCTCTACACTGGACACAGTTCTAAATGAAAACAATAGAGTTTGATGCTTAAATGGTAGCGTTTCTTCTTCTTGGGTGAGTTTGATTCTGAAGCTTATGAAGGTATAAAGTTATGATGTGATGTTATTTTTGCTAAGTTGCCGTTTGTTGATCTGCAGTTCAGTCGACATTGTGACAGTTCCAAAAATATCTTTAGTGCAGTTATTGACAACACAAACTGTACAGAAAACGGAGGCGATTTACGGTGGCTGTTTTGTCGAAACACAGAGCTAAGCTAACAGAACTATAATGTAAACTATCAGCTGATGCAGCACATTAGGAGTTTATAAAACACAGTATTTGTTGACTGTTAAAATATGCATCCATGACTTTTACTATGAAGAAGAAACCTTAATACCATAATACAGATGTGTGGAAACAATGAGCTTTATACTTTATTCAATAGTGATACAGTCTGTGGATACATAGTGTTGATTTGTTGGTGGTTTTCATCATCTTGTGTCCAAGAGACTGATCTCATGAAATCGAGTTGTATGTCACGCCAGTTCTTATGGCATTTGTCAAGATCTCTGGTTCACATAACCCTAACCATCGGTGCGTGGTATTTGAACATACGCGCGGAAAGCTTATAATGCGTACAGGTAACACGCCAATTAAAAGTAGCGTGTATATTTACGCGAGTCATGATATCAATGTTGTGTCCTAAGTCGTGAATACAGATAGACAGAAGAACATGCAAACATCGAACAAGTGCTAAAATATCTAACTGTGCATAAAATATCTGAATCTGAATTAGATGTACCAGAATTATGATTCAAAAGTTATGAAACAAGCCCAACATTAGCCTCATTCCTTTCTCCCGCAGTTTTTTAAAAATAAAAACCCCATGAAAACTCTGCAGTGTGAGGGTATCGCGTCACCACACATTATCAGTCCACTTAAGGACCAGCTTCAACTACAGATGTACGTTTGTTTTCTGTGGTTTTACGTGATGATATTAAGTGCCGGGATCACCAGCTTCAAGTGTGAAGAAACCCAAAATGAATACTCTGAGTGGACAACTTCACAACTTCAATTATATTTGGTTTAAATAATTGAATTTTAGCCCTTTCTGAACCCTAACTGGAGCCTCATTGAAGAGAGAATTTCTAATAAATGAGCATGCAGGCTCACTGTTGCAGACAATTTAGACCTGGAAGTGAGTTTCAGGGATACAATGACCATGCTCACTTTAAAAGTAAGGTAAGATACAAATCACAATACTAGGATCACGATACAATACATCATATAATTATTAGTTCCTGGAAGAACTGGATTAGACCAGAAATACGCACAAATAATAAACAGATTTTCATTTAATCAGAGCAGGATCTAATGCTACATCACAAAATTTTCCTCTGTAAAAACTTAAAACACGTTTCACAGACATAACAGTTTAAGGTCCTGCTCAAATATTCATATTCTATTAGTTCATAACTAACATTGTAACATTTTTGTACAATGCCAACAAAAGAACTAACATCTGCCTCTCTGACACAAAAAAGTGCTTTAAGGATGCTTCAAATAACCTTTATTTAACAAGACAGCGTTAAATAATAGTAAATAAAATACAAAAAAACAAAAAAGAGCCTCTGCCATATCTGCATTTGAATAAATACCTAAAAATATCAATATTTTAATTTCTATACAGTATCATGAAATGATATTGCGATATATTGCAGAACCTATATTTTTTTATACCCCTAGATAAGACAAGCCTTTATTAGAACCGCAACAGGGAAATTCACCATAACAGCAGGAACAATATTAACAGTAAAATAAGATAAATCTGGTACACTTTTCCTACTGTATTTGGCAGTGTACTAAAACACAGAAATAGCCTTTTACAGATTCAGGTACTCTCAGTCCCACAGCTGTTTGTATTAGCTTTATAACCATAAAATTTGAAATTTAAATAGAGTCAACAATTATTTGCAGATTTAAGCATATCATTACATTTAAGTGCATATTTGCAAAAAGAATAATAGCCCTCATGAAAAAAACATCAGAAGACCAAGAGTAAGCAGATGGTTGTCCGAGCTATCTACTGCTCTCCCTTTAGAGAAAATTACTTACACAATAAAACACCAACATCATTTCCATCAGATCTGGGACCCTTTCATTTACTGTGTCACAGGAACATGTTTGACAAATGATAAAATTACCCAGGGGACATGCAAACAGTACCAATACCAACAGGTTTTTTTTGTTTGTTTTCTAATAAAATGGACTACAAAATAGATTCAAACTCACTAACTTGATCAACAATCGAGGACTAAATTGTGGGGGTTGGGGGAATTCAGTTTGTTTTGACATGTTTGTTCAATGCTTGTAACCGTGTTATCTTTGTGAAAACAAGTTGTTGGAAAACAAGATAAATCTCCTAGTAATAATGTTAAGAGGGATGGAGAGATAGAGAGAGCTAGAGAAAGAGAGACAGATATTATTTATCCCAAACTTTGAAGTTACAGTGTAGCAGCAGCTTGGCACTCATTCAATAACAGTATAAACACTATAAACAGTATAAACTTTGCCTCTGAACATTACAGAACAATGGACATTTCTGTTTACATCACCAAACCACTCACCCTGAGCGGCAAACTTTGTACAAAGTGTCGCACAACAGTGACCTACTTTTATGGGAAGCACATCGGTTTATGAAAACAGAGATAAGATGTCAACCATTGGCACGGTGTTTCTTTTTTCCCCTCATTGTAACTTATTTCAGTAAATAATCAATAAAATGACTCAACCTTTTGTTTTGAACGTGCAGAGCCGTGCTGAAAAAGAACCTCATTTGTATGCAACTGCAACACTGGCGTCCCATATTACCAGTACATTTAAAACCAATTGAATCCTGGTTTTGTAATCTCCTCCTCTATTACAAAGCCGAAGCCTCATAACACTCCGATGCTTGTTCTTGCTTTTGCCTTTCGTCGCCTGTTCAGTGACAAGCTATTACTTAGATCCATTCAAAGGACATGATGCGCCTATTTAGCTACCAATGTTCAGATTGTTCACCGATGCCAAGAGACAATTTCCTGTAAATGTATCTCATCCAGTGAATGTTAGGCTGTGTTCAGTCTGATTATGTCCCAGCTGCATATAAGAACTGACTCACTGTCGCTGATTGTTCCACTGTGACACTTCGAGACAGTATCCCACTGTCCCTAATCCTGAGTAGATTTATGTTCTCTCGTGTGGTTGCTGGGGATTGGAATAACATTTTAAGAAACTCTTCTCTGATTGGTATTTCTTTGTCACAATCTCTGACGGCTGGCGGGGGATGAATTACCCATGGTTTTATCACAGTAAAAATGAGGAAAAGGAAAAACATATGATCGGCCACGTTTTCCGTCATTTACGGTTTCACTTCGTCACAGTCGTATTCACTTTGGGACAATGAGTTTATCTTAATTATTATCATATTTGTTTCACATCAGAGACGAAGACAGCTAGGACTGCGATTTGCATTTCACAGCAAATGAAGTTCAGTAAAAACTCTTTCAGTTGCTTCAGGTTAAGATGGTAGTGACCGGTTGTATTGGTATTTCTTTTACGCGGATACCGTAGCTATTCCAGTGTTGTATATTAACTAAGTAATAATACTTCACTACTACGGGTGGAACAGTGCACTCGTTTGTACCAAACCAATATGGAGGTGTACTGAACAAATAAATGGAGCCTATGAAGAACGCAAACACTCGCCTTAAGTTTCTACACGAACCTTGCGCCGCTGCTGAATTCTCAGCGACACTGCAAAAAACCCAGACACTTGATTGTGAAGCCGGGGTTCTGATAGGGGCGAGGGAGGACGTGACAACAGAGAGTGTAACAGAGGCACAGAAGCCAGGTTGGAATTCAAAGCATGTTAAAGGCCCCCACAGAGCAGACGTCCGCCAGACACGTCCTCACAAAGCTCAATTTTTATGACCACGTAGACTCCACGTACATGTACTTGGCGTCACACAATGTAGGGTGATGCAAGTGTAGGAAATTGTCACGAAAAATATACAAAATTGGTATGTGCAACTATGAAACCTCAAACGTCTGCAGACAGTGTGGGCGGAGTCTGCGGTGCTCACAATATGCACAGCGTGCCCAACTCTGTGGGAGCCTTGGTTTTCTGTAGTTACCCGCCCCCTCCCCCATTTCACTAGTTTCCTTCACTGAACTGAAAACATATCGAAAATGTCTCGAACTTAAGACCTCTGTACCGAAAACGTACCAAACCAAACTTTTTCTGTACTGTTACACCCCTATTCACTACTGTACTGAAGTATGTTTTGGGAGAATTTGTATTTTACCGAGTATTTTTTTTTTATTATTCCATTTACTTTCACTTTTGCTTCACTACATTTCCTAACTCAATTGCATACGTCTATTCCCACACACTTTTAATGCACAGTTCATTCATTCATTCATTCATTCATTTTCTGAACCCCCTTTATCCTCACTAGGGTCACGGGGGGGGGGGGGGGGGGGTGTTGGTGG
>JAPQRP010000008.1:15698738-15720376 GCA_037367295.1 Apogon hyalosoma | reverse complement strand
AACAGTACCACAGTGCTTCAGTTTGAACATTTGACAGATAAACAGTACCACAGTGCTTCAGTTTGAACATTTGACATAAACAGTACCACAGTGCTTCAGTTTCAGCTTCAGTTTGCCATGTCTTTTATGGACTGTGATGGTCTCTCTAAACTCACCATATATTTTTTTTATTTTTATCAATTACTAGAAATTTCAGGCGACCCCATCTGAATTCCAGGTGACCCCACGTGGGGTCCCAACCCCAAAGTTGAAAAACACTACCTTACAGTCACAGATTACTTTTTGCTGTAACGCAGTAGTGTAAAGCATTACTACATTTTGAGTTATATTTTACTCGGTACATGTTCATTACCACTTGTGTTACAACACACTTTTTGGCCATAATTTAATTGCTCAAATGAAAAACAAAACAGTGAGACCTTAAGGAATCAAATTATACAGCAGTAAAGTTCTATTTCCTGTTGGTGTTCAGCCAATGGGTGAAGACGGCAGAAGACAGTCCATACAGACATGGACGTACGCTCATTACTAACCCTAACCCTGCTTTACAGATGCTAGTTAGCATGTTAGCTAGTTAGCATGACCCCTGTGATCAGCAATGACAAAGTGAGCTAACGTTTCTATGACTGGTTAGAATTCTTTATCAGCGTCCTCAGTGCCACGCCCCTGTTTGAACATGTAAAATGTTGAAAAAAATGCAAGTGCTCCTGCTGGGATTCAAATGTCGTAGACCGTAGCGTTACTCACTGAGTTCTCTGTCCACATGTAGTACTTCTGGGTGCAAATGTATGCGTCCCACAGCTCTCCTATCTATTGTATTGATGGGGTGTTTTATTTGACTTGGGGGGGGGGTGTCTACTGTGTACAAACCATTTATGATAAAACTAACATTAATACAGAAGTCATGTAACACATTACACTTCTGAGACACTAATATTGTAAGGAAAGGAATTACTGTTAAATAACAGTAGCAGGTAATCTGTAATAGATTACAGTTTAGAAGTAACTTGCACAACACTGTTCAGTAACTTTTTTTAGTTAATCTTTGTTTCACTTGTGCTTTGTTTGCTTATCTATAATGAATTGTAAAGCATCATATTCTTTAGCATCTCATCATGTTGCATTGTGTTCAAATAAATCACATTAAATTGCACTGCATCAGCCAATCGTGTCATCACATCAGTAGTTGCTTTGTGTGCATCTTTAACGTATTGGATCATTGGCAGTGCATCGAGATGTGCATTGCATCGGCCTCAGTGATGGGGATGCATATCCTTTATGTCTGCAATACAAACACACACCCATGCACAATAAAGAACATCTCAACCACACCAAGTGCCACTTTCACATCAGAAGGTGGATTGAAAACTATAGTGTAAAGGTGCCCTTGAGCAAGGCATAGAAGCAGCTGCTGCTCAGTCAGGAGCTCTGTAAGACACTGCAGTATAGTGGGCAGCTCCCAGGTGTGAAGGTATGTACAGAATCTGTATGAATGTGAAGCAGGGCAGCACTGAAAAAGAACTTGCCTGCTCAGCAAAAGCCTCCGCTGGATGAAGAAAGAGGGGAAAAGAAACATAGGAGATAATGTTTGATATATTTAGCTGCATTATTCAGCACTAATGAGCCATGAGGTTTTTTTTTTCCACTTTCAAATTTACACAAATAAAGAAGGCAAACAATAATAAATGTACAAGAGTAAATTAATCTTTCCTGCAGGGGCTGGAGAAGTCTGGAGGCTCCTTCAGCATCACTTCTAGAATTGTGAGATAAACCTTTACCTGTGAAAAAACCTGAAATATATACACCAACACTGGGATTTTCTGGATGGTATGACATGTACTGTATATATTAAATGCTTAGGTGCTAATGATCGTGTTTCTTCTTTATGACAGATGTTTGAGCCATGAATGACTTCCACCCAATGTTCTCCTCTGCAGTGCAAACAGCAATTAAAACTAAAGTTACTCTAATAGTTTCATCCAACATACCGCAGCCCATTTACATTCATCAATCACTGAATAATTGATGAAAATAATTGCAGTAAAGCTTGTTAATTTCATATACAATAATGGCAGGCTGAGCACACACCACATTGGGCTATGTATGGTACTGAGACGACGGCTTATGTCAGCACATGCAAAATAAAATAAGTCATGCTGAGCAGCAGATTGGGACCGTTTCTGTTTGCTTCTATCAGTCTTCGTATTCACTTTATTATTTCCTTTTGGTTTTTGGCAGCATAGACAAAAGTTATTTTATGGACAATAAAGCTGATGAATAAAGGCCCAATCCCAATTCACCCCTTGGCCCTTCCCCTTACCCCTGCCCAGGGGCGCCACTACTAATTGTGGGCCCTATGAAAGCTAAACGTTGTGGGCCCTTTCATGAAATTCAGTATCTTGACGATCTGTCTAGGAGGCAGGGGGGCAAACATAAACATAACATTACTTACACTAGCGTGAAAACAAAACTGAACCTTAACATGCTTTCAATGTCCCATTCCTGCCTTCTAGGCCTCTCTTAAACAGTGGATCTTACGTGACATTTTCACAACTTCTAGCCGGTATCCACTGGACCTCCTCTGCTCTATGGGCCCCCCCACAAATACTAGGCCCCATGAATTTGTCATGTTTACCCTTCCTTATTGGTGCCCCAGCCCCTACCCCTTGGCTCTTGCACTTGGCACTACCCCTTGAAACGGAGTTGCAAGGGGTAAGAGTTGAAACATTCCCCTATGAAATGGTCCAACCTTTCCAGACCTGTTATGTCATCGATGCCGCTATAAACAGATGCAAAAACTCTCCGAAAGTATTCCCCATGCCGTCAGCAGCTGTAACCGTCTCTGCGATCTATTACACATTGAAACGGCATTAAACGGTCGATCAAATGATTAAGTTGTTTATGAAGAAAATACGTACATTTGTGTGTTTCTTTCATCACACTGCTGCACTTTTTCATTGTGTTTACCTCCATCTTGTTGATTTGAACAGAATTATGGGAGATTTCTCCTACCCCTCTGTTTGTAGTGTGGTCCTGGAAACAGCCCTCCCCCTTGGACTCATCCAGAATCAGAACACGCCTACCCCTTCACGTGAACATGCTAAGTGGAGGGGTAGGGGTACGGGGGGAGGGCCAAGGGGTGAATTGGGACTGGGACAATGAATATACAGGGTTATTCAAAAAAGAATTAACCGATTTCATGACGCATTGCTTCAGTTCTCGAGCATCGTCATGGGATGAGTCAGTGACCATTTGAAAGAGGAGTTTTCTAAGTTTTGACCCACTGACCTCAACGACCTTAAACACTGAACAACAACAGCCATCAACTCAGTGGATCGTGATCTGTTGATACGCGTCTGAGAGGAATTCTCTTATCACATTGATGTTGTCAGTGCTACAGGGGGTGGATGCTTTGAACACTTGTAAGACAGGAAATAAAAGTTAATTGTGAGTAGAATACTTGTGACTTGGCTGGAGTTGTCTATTGCTTTTCCTTATTAAAAGATTGCGTAATGAATTCAGTTCATTCTTTTTGAATAACCCTGAACTTGTTTTGCAGGAATTAGGTTTAAAGAAAATGTGGTGTTTGATGTGGGTGTTAAAATGCAAACTTGGTCTTGTCAGTCATAATGTCATAAACTAGTGCATTTACGTGTCATAAGTAACTGTGTTTTTCTGCTCATTTGGTGCTCTTTGTATAGTATAAGCTTCATACTTATTTGCTTGCAGCACACATAATGATGGAGAACAGACAAGAGACAGAAGAGAACACTGGAATACATAAATATGCATTTCTTTTGCCTTTTCAGCTTTGTAAGAGAAGTCCCAAGGGGTAGATTTGACATTAATAATAGCTTAAAAAGACAAAGAACTTTTCTGATAATAGCGGATAGCGATAGAAGTTAAGCGCTTCGGAATGAAGGGGGCACAATGAGACAGTGTCACCAAGAGAGTATCAATCAAATCTCAACAAAATGATGTGGAAATAGTAGATTGTGTTAATTTCATTCAGCTGATTATGTAATAGCCTAAATGTGACGGTATTCTATTATAGGACACTTCTTTTCTGTAAAATAAGCTCATATGGAGAATACTCAACTCACCTTGCAGCATTGCTGTTCTCTGGCAGATAGGACGGTTTCCACAGAGCTGTCTCTACATCTAGACAGGCTCTATTCATTTAGTTGTATACGCTCAAACTTTGAGCAGTGTTTTCAATGCACATTGCTCCAAGCAACCTGAGTCTCCTTTGTCTGGCTGCAACCAGCCGTCGAGTGGTCATGCTGTCAGACAACAGATTTCAGTGCTGGTAATTCAACAGTATTGTCCTTTCTGAAAACAGACGAGGGGCTGTAGCATTATTGTACATTTCGCAGCTTGTGTTCATGCAGTGAATAGCAAAACCCGAGGAAACATCTAAGAGGAAGTTAATGTATCTAGAGCTCGATCAATACCGGATTATTACATTGCTGATGAAAAACTCAAGAACCCATTAATCTGCCAGTAGTAGAATGTTAGCCACAACTGGAGCCAAGTTCTACTGATATAGACCGCTAGTAAACATCTGATCAGCACCTATCACTTACATGTGGTATTCCAACTGTCAAATATTTAAACATGACTTAAACATTAGTGTTTAAAATAAATTCCAGCAGTGGGCCAGGGGATTTATGTGACCACTAGAGGGAGTAGTGAGTCATGGTGAGGAAAACTAACACCACAAGCCTTTGACCAAAGCATCAGAAAGTGACAAGATGGGATGAGAACCACTACGAAACTACTTTTAGAGTCAAAGCAAAGACATGATCTACTGTTTTTGACCGCATTACGTCGCTCACACTGACAGTGTGTGTACGTGTAGGATGATGATCTCCTCTGAAATGCCAGTGTCTGTGGTCTTTTTTTTTTTTATATTGTTCTATAATCCACTGAAACAGAACTGCCATCTATCCATCTAGAAGGTGTTTTCTCCACTGGACACAGCTCTAAATGAAAAGGTTGAAGTTTGACGCTGAAATGGCAGCATTTCTTCTACATGGGTGAGTTTGATTCTGAGGTTTATGAAGGTATAAAGTTATTATGTGATAGTATTATCTCTTCTAAGTTGCCGTTTGTTGATCCACGGTTCAGACTAAACTGTGACAGTTCTGACCCTGTTTGGATGATTCCAAACAGATCTGTAGTGCAACTATTGACGACACAAACCGTGTAGAAAACAGAGGTGATTTGTGGTTTTACTGTGGCAGTTTTCGCTCTAAAAACAGAGCTAAGCTAACAGAGCTATAATGTAAACTATCAGCTGATGCAGCATGTGAAGATTATGAAAATTAAGATGATGATGATACCATAATACAGATGTGTGTAAACGATGAGCTTGAGTGTATGGATACAAAGTGATTTGTTGGTGGTTTTGGTCTTAAAGGTTTACTAGCCATTTCAAGTGTAAACATAAGCCTGCAAATACTGGTCAACCTAAAAACATTACATCCAAGAATATTTTTGTCTTTGTTTTACTATTAATATTCACAACAGAGCACTTCTAAAGTATGTTCACAACCTCCCATTTCTCCTGGGTGTGAGCTCCTTCTACATTAGCCACGTTCTCCGCCTGAACGGGCAGTAGTGACATTACTGAGCCTGCAGAACCACACTGGTGTTAGATTAATAGACTAAATAGGCAAGGTGAAGAAAGCCATTGATCTCAGCCCGATTTAATGGAATACAACCTGCCAGATCCATCAGAGCTGCGATAACCATCAGCCACCACAGCTAATTTGTTATACTCCACCCAGGCTGGGATGAGACTGCTCTGTCACTTACGATACAACTACCACAGCTGTTAACGCATCAAACCCAGTGAAACCCTGATGTTTTGTAACGTAAGCAAAATCTCCCAAAACGCAGATGATGTGTAGACAAATTATGCTCCTCTAACACGAAGCAAATTATGTAACAATGCTGAGCAGGACTTCTTCAGCTGTGGACAAATTAAAACATTCTCTCTCTACTCTGTTGTAGTTTGAGGAAAACTTAAAGTTCTGTCTTCAAAGTTCCTCAGACGACTTGGAACCAGAGTCTGAGTTGGTGAAATAAAAAGGTAGACGCGCAACACCCATGCATCATATCACTTTCCTGTCAGGCTGCCGCACATAATCGCCTTCACATAATCCCTTTGAGGTGGGAAAACATATTTCTCTCACTTTAGGTGCTTGGGGCGTATTTGCATTTTCAGATGTCAGGCTCATTTAATGTAATTTCAGCAGACTTCCCCTGCGACTTCACAAGGAAGCCAGTCCACATTTCATTGTCAGGGAGAAAACTTGCACACGCTTAGAGTGAGCATTGTAGGAAGATAAAGGTTAAAGGGCAATGCTGGTATTCCATTTGTGCATCACTACACAACGGGATCCTCCTCGCCAGCAATATTTCTACAACACTGGTGATAAAGCATCAGAGTTTACTGCTTCACTGATCAAAACATCTCTGTTCCCTGCTTCATTATGAGAATAATCCTTCAATGTTATTGACAGCCTCATGCATTCCCGGCGTTAACTGATCAATAGTTTGTTCAAATAGGAGCTGGTAATAATTGATTTTTATGTAAACACCTGGCGATTATTTTACTGATGGTCCTGCTCTTTACCAAACAGACATGCGTTGTAGTTGTCTTTGCCTTTCTAATTCAGTCAAAGTAAAGTGGAATTCACAGGAGCTTAACGTCATATTCCCAGACGCTGACACATTGACAACTATATAAGGCAGTGGGAACTTTTTATATCCCATTGTGGGATTAATCCGTGAGGGAACCACGCCGGCACACAAAGCGTTTTCTTCAATACAGCAAGAAAAACTTGAAATCAACTTCTTGTATTTTTTTTTTCTTTTTTTTTTAAAGAGTCCCGGCAAGCTTAACAAAGTCACAGTGACAGATGATGTGCAGACAGTGGCAGTGTATACAGACATCTCTTATGCTCTGTCTTCTCACATGCTGTACAGAAAAAGGATGTAAACATATAAAGAAACAAGGGAATTGAAGAAATCTTACCTGGGAATACAAGCACAGCAAACACCCATGACAGGATGACGAAACATACCGAATTATACATGCTTCCAAAACAGTGCTGATTCTGATCTGCTTGTTTTGTTTTATATAGACCCTCTTTTTCTATCTTCCCACAACAGGGATTCAGAGAGAGATGCCCAATTTGTTTTGTTTTCTCCCCCTTTTTCTCTTGCTGAATGTCAGTTTGGGTGGTTTTTCATCCACACTAGCTGGTTGTAGTGAAGATGCTTTAAATCCAGCGCAAGTAGTTGGCGGCACACACTCAGCACAGGCTCCTCTCGCAGTCGATCTCCCTCTCTTCCACGTACTACACCACACAGAGGGACCAGCACTCTGCAAGATTGGGGGGGAGAGGAGGGAGGTGGGGGGAGGGCAGCCTCCGCTGTGCTAAGATTGGCTGAAGCGTTTGTCAGTCACCCCTAAACAGTCCTGGCTCTGTTATTTTTCTTCCCTTCTTTTTGGCAGCTTCGAATCTTCGACCCTGCTTTCCCTTCTCTGCCCTCTGACAGAACTAGAGCAATAAAAAAGGATGGGGGATTGATATTCAGAGAAAGGCTCCAGATTAATGCAAAAGGTCAGCTGGGACCAGGGCAATTTTCTTAAAAAAAAAAAAAAGAAAAAAAAAAAGAAATGTGCCTTGAAGTGGATTTTAGTGCAGTCTGACATTTTTTTTATTATTTTTTTTGAATGTGCATTAATGAGGGATTTCGAAGACTTCTCTAGGCGCAGTGGTGTTATGACAGTTGGGACTGTTCTCTCACATTGGTGTGTGCATTTGTAGAAAATAGAAACAGTGCAGGACAGAAGGAAACATAATGAGCTGACACTATGTGTGATGAAAATTTTCCCTCAAATACTTGCAGCTACTATTTTTGGTTAAGTCACAGTTGATGCATGATTCAAGAATGTGGCCGACGTTCTTTCATAGAGGTATAACGCACTTTTATGTATCTTTAAAAAAAAAGAACAGGGATTTGTAATATTTTATGGTAGTGATGCTCATTAATCATGTTAGATAAAGTAAAGAGGTTCCACTCACTGAGCTTTGACTATTACGCAGGAGATTTATGGAATATCATGTGAAATCAGGTCAAAAAATCTGAGCTTCATGTATTAAGATGAAATATTTTTACTAATGTAAAAGGGGTAACGATGATCACACTTTATACAGTTTTTAATGTTTTTTTTTTATTGTCAACAGTATTCCAACTTCTAATTAATCATTAACAGGTCAACAGCATCATTGTTTGAGGTTTTGTGAGTTGTAATATTTTATGGTAGTGATGCTTATAATCATGTTAGATAAAGTACAGAGGTTCCATTCACTGAGGTTTACGGAATATAATGTAAAATCGGGTCAAAACATCTGAGCTTCATGTATTAAGATGAAGGTTTTTTTTTACCAAAATGTAATATATCCAAAAAAAAATAATAATAATAAAAAAAATACAGTTGAAAAGGTTTAACCCAAACAGCCACTTCAAAATATTTAATACCTGCTGACCCACTAATTCTATCAGTACATGTAAATAATTGGTGTAAAATGCAGTTTGTCATCTTTTCCATTTGGGCGTTCAGAGGCTCCGTAGTTACCATGGAAACACTGTCATCTTCTACAACATTGATTCATCAGTAAAACCCATGGAGTTGCATCAATGGCACCGGATGGGAACACTTGGTTTATGTTCAGTTAATGATATATTTGAGTGAAAAAGTCACTATTTCCTCCATTTTCTCCGTTTTTGACAGATTAAAGTTGATTGGTATACTGTTTTTTTATGAACATCTACATGATCAATAAATTAAATATAGGAAAATATGTGATTTTGACTGAAAATACACAAAATACAGAGGATAATATAATAAATGGTAATGAATCACGTAAGAAAGGTTAAACAGAGAAAAATTCATTTGGGAACTTCCACAAAAGTAGTGCTGGGTCTTCATGGGTTAATGCTGCAAATAAAAGTGCAAATTACATGAATTCTTCTAAAACAAGTCCAATTAAAAAGTATAATGATAAAATTACAAATAGAAATGATGTGTTGAGTTGGTGTTAAGTGGGAACACGCTTCACGAGGACAACTTTAGTTCAGCCTGACCTGCGGAGCCACAGCAACCACTTACTTCTGTGAATAACACATAAGAGACTCGAGTTTACAGCGATGATGAGTGTGTGAAGAGACGAACAAAAAGCATTCCCATCCCAGCGCAGACGGTGGTACGAGTAGTGCAAGGTTTTGTGGATGTGTGGATGAGTTTTCCAAGTGTCGTCCAAGTTTTCTTCAGCGAAATACCAAGAAAACACAAAACAAGTAGTTATTCATGGTGACTGCAGTGAAGTTGTACATGGATATGAATATTTAGGGACAGTAAATGATGCAGAAAGGAGTTACAATGATCTCATTTTATACACAGATTATTTGTGGACAGTATTTTAACTTATCGCTTGTTATTTTCAGTGTTGTGCAAGTTACTTCCAAACTGTAATGCATTACAGATTACTTGTTACTGTTGTTTAAAAGCAGTTCCTTACCTTACAATATTACCGTCTCAGAATTGCAATGCATTACATGACTCCTGTATTACTTCTGAGTTACGTACAGACTCTCGTCATAAATGGCGCAGTAAATTTGTGTCTGAAGTACATGTGGACAGATAGCTCAGTCAGTAACGTTACAGTCTACGATGTTCGAATCCCAGCAGGTGCGCTTGCATTTTTTTTCCTACACTTTACATGTTCAAACAGGGGTGCGGTGCCGAGGACGCCGGTAGAAAAATCTGCAATCAGTAAGGAATTCTAACCAGTCACAGATACGTTAACTTACCTTGTCATTGCTGATTACAGGGGTCATGCTAACTAGCTAACATGCTAACTAGCTTCTGTAAAGCAGGGTTAGGGTTAGTAATGAGCGTACGTCCACATGGCCAGTGGACTGTCTTCTGCCGTCTTCACCCATTGGCTGAACACCAACAGGAAATAGAATTTTACAGACGCATTTCTTGATTCCTTAAGGTCTCACAGTCTTGCTGTTTTTAGGGACAGAGCCCAAAGGACGAGTCCCTCTCCCTCACCGAGTGATAAATTCGTTATATTTTTCTTACGACGCCACTTTAAACTGGAATTTGACCCCT
This sequence comes from Apogon hyalosoma, assembly GCA_037367295.1. Lineage (NCBI taxonomy): Eukaryota > Metazoa > Chordata > Actinopteri > Kurtiformes > Apogonidae > Apogon > Apogon hyalosoma. The sequence goes on along the minus strand of JAPQRP010000008.1, from coordinate 15,710,178 downwards.
TAAACACACTCAAAAACTCAAATTGGGTACACATGTCGCATCTGGTGAAAAATTTGATAAAATGTAAAAATGAATCCCATTGGTGCCAAAATGGGCTCTGTAGCACCACCTACATGCACAAAAACAGCCCTAGCGGCCAATAGGAATGTTGTAGACATGAAACGAATGCCAACATTTTTGTCTCATCGAGCCCGACAAATCGTATGCAGACACCCATGAGCTAACTCCGACAGGAAGTTAGCAATTTGCATTTCAGTGAAAAAATGTTCACACAAACTTCCAGTAGGAATGTCGTACAGACATGAAACAAACGCCAAAATGTTGGTCTCGTCTCGCCCTACAAATCATACGCTGACACTTAGAACCAACTCCAACAGGACGTTCACAATTTGCCTTTCAAAGTAAAACCGTCTAAATGAATCTAGTCTGAGTTAGTTTGCCCTTTACAGACAGAGAGAACAATGACACAGCACTACATTTCACTCACATCTATTATAAGTTTGTGTAATGAAGCTGCACCTGAAACATCAAATCCACAGGGTGTTTGCGCAGGTCTTGAAAGTCTTTAAATAGTATGGAATTTTGAAACGCTGTTTTCCAGACCTGGAAAAGTCTGGAATTTTGTGTAAAAGTCTTAATAAAGTATGGAAAATAGTTTTTGTCATAGTTGAATTTTAGACTATGCTCAAAGACACATAATCTTGTAAGATAAGAAATGCATGAGGAAAGCAGATAAAAAAAAACAAAAAAAAAAAAAAAACTTGATGTTTTCACTAACCGGTCGGTACGGGAATGATTCTAGTGAAACTTGTTTGTGTGATATTTGTGCACTTTTGTAGTTTTCATACGTTTTGAAAACGCTTCTGTCAGTTAATTACAGTGAATTATGGAATAATTTATCCATGTATGAACTACACACAACAGGTACAATCTCAAATCAAAAAAGTAGGAACAGAAGTATAAAAGCACATAAAGTCAAGGTCTCTGGGGGAAAAAAACAGCAGTTTTGAAAAAGTCTGGGATTTTTATTTGGATAAAGACCAACCACCCTGAATCCAAGTTCCAAGTTTTGCATGGTTGAGTGAGGCATTTTCTAAGATGAAGGTCATGTGGAGAGAATTTTTAGTTTTAAAAAAATTCTAAAAATGGGGGAAGAAAATATCTGATTCGATAAATAACCATTGTAGCGTGGGCACATTAGTGCATTAGTCATGATAATTACAACCCAGCTTCTGCATCAACTATGCTTGAAAAGATGTTTCCCGTCTAATTCTCTAAAACCAGCTCATACTAAAGTCTAAATTGTACCAGTTATGTTTATGGTTTGCAAAGAACCATAATTAGTACCCTTATACCTCACTCAAACCCATTAGTTCTGTCCACATTGTGTATTGCATATTTTGGAAAATCAGATAGTCCACTATAACTCCATCTTACTTGTTTATTTCATTCTATTGTATTGTATTTTTTACTGCATGCTCCTTACCTACTCCATGTTTTAAGTATGCACCAAACCACTGCAGTAAATTCCTATTAAAGTGAGCCCTGTTTACTTACATGGCAATAAACAGGATTCTGACTGATATAAAAAGTCAAACTTAAGTAAATCTGTAGAGATGAAGAGAATGCGTGACCAAAGGGCATTAGGTAAGTGACAAGGCTGCTGATAATAGCAACTATGTCAAATGTAGCCTCAAACTTCAACAACACAAACAGCAGCAATAATTACACATCATGCACTTCCCTCACATGCTGTTTGCTATAATGTATGAAAATGCAAAGGCTCTTAACTATTAATTACCAAAGGGGATGGAAAAGGGAAAGCATTTTAATTGACTATTACAAAGAGTGCTAACGCTGGCTAACTAGACTGGCATGTCAATTAAAATGTGTGTCTTGTCTCCTGAGGCAAATAGTGGTTTATGTAGTTCGCTTAAAAGAGAAGTTGGAGTTTATTTCCTAAACATAACATTCCCTAATGGATTTCAGAGTGGAGGAACTGACATTAATTCTAAATATTAATCCCCGGACATCAGAGGGCTTTGGTCTATGATAGATGAGGCTGCTGATGTTAATCATCCCATTTCACAGCGTCATTTAGAAGTTTATTCAGATAAGTCGCTTTGCCTCAAGGTCAGGTAGCATCTAACTGCAGAACCTTCATCATTTTACATTCAAACCGACAAACAAATTAATAGATTAAGACATTTTATGAGGCAAATTCCTGGGAGTCTAGCATTTCCAAATGAGGTATCACATAATGGATTCGGTTAAATCATCACAATGAAGTCATTTTTTTTCAGAATCTGAAGGAAAGTTGGACTGAACACCTCTGATAACAGGTGGTGACACTGATACTTTTATACAAATGCCATGAAAAGTACAGCGAGTAGAGCCGTTTTCTCATTCAAAATGCAAAATTTAGTACATATGTTATGTATATTTAGTACATATGGCTAAGATCCCAGTTTGCATGGACAATCTAGAATTTTGCGTGTGGGGTTGAACTGTGGTTTGCGGGTGATTTACTAAGAGTGACTGAGTAAATGTCAACAGGTGCAAAGTCTGGGAGACCGCCCTATTTAAATGAGGATTTTGTGCGCGCTACTGGTTGTCGTCATGGAGACAATACACTGGAAAAACTGCTCTGGGATACGCCAGCACTAATGGCAACAGTGACTGGAATGAACGAGACGCACGGATATGTAACATTGGAGGAGATTAGTCATAGAAGGTATTGAATGATTGGCCCCAAATCATCCTCTAGTTCATTTAGAAGTTCTAAAATGGCGTTGCTGGGCAGCAGCACTGGATTCATTTTAGAGGTGTGCGTGTCGGGGGGGGGCACGACTGAATGACAGTCAGGGACTCACAGTTTTGTCACACTGTAGCTGAATGTTGGTGCGTTTTAGTCCATCATTAGATCAAGTGGAAAAGTAGCCTTTGGCACAAGAGTCCCGTAAAGTGGGATTCTTGTGCCAAAGGCTAATGTTCACACGAGGATGAAAAATGCATTCTCTCCATCTTGTATCATCGTTTGCGATATCTCCTTACGATAATAACCGCAGCCATGTGTGCACAATTACACATCCAAACCGTTTGCACCTCCATTTGAGACGTGTTAAATATGGACACAGTTTCTATAAGCAATATTGCTTTCAGGTTTGATAAATCACTTTGCGTGTGCTAAATAAATATATTTACATTTTCTCCTCCCAGCACACACACAGAATTGCGTGTAAACACCCCGTATTGCATAGTCATTGCGGCAAATGTACAAACTGGATGCAGACGCGCTATTTTGCACCTTTGAAAGATGCAACCCTTCATGTGCACCGTTAGTAAATCAGTTTGTGTATTTTTTTGCGAGTGCAATGAGTTTGCACACGTTTTTATACACGCAAACCTTTAGTAGATCCGGCCCATAAAGTACTTATTTGTCCATTTTTATGTGCATTACCACCAGCATTGATGGATTTCATTACATTTGAGTCATTTGGTTCTGTTTACAGCTCAAAAAAACACATTTTAGTGTTTAGTTTCACTTCATTATTGGTCCAAAGTGAAGTGTGAAATGATGTATTGTTCTAAAAATGAACTGAATTTAGCTCACGTCACCGTTTGTTATAATATTTCCCTCTGCGTTCAGTAAAAAGTATATATTTTCCTTTATTTTATTTGCTGATCATTTAGTTGTGTTAGATGTTTATAAAAAGCGCTGATGTAAATTCACAGGTTATTATATCAACCTGTTTCAGCAAAATATGTCATTTACTTGAACATAAAAACAACCATCTACAGCCACCGTTATTTGCTAAACTACATGGGTTTCACTGGTGAATAAATGTTGCAGAGATGATGGTGTTTCCACGTCCGAATGGGTCATATCTGATAACCGTGAAAGCATGACAAACTGCATTTTACCTCAATTATTTACATGTATTGATAGGATTAGTAGTTGAAAAGCTCTGAAGCATTTTAGATCAGTAGAGCTTTTGGTTGTCAGTGGCTGCTTAGGTCTATGAGGGTTAAGGGTTGCTTTGTAAGACTGAATGTTGGGTTCATGAAAAGATAGCGTGATGAGGTCCTGAAAGGCTTGAAAACACTTCATTGTGGAATTTGGTAAGTGGTTCGTCACTGTTCTTCACAGTGTTACAACACAGAATCATTTAAAATCTACGGAGACTTTTGACCTGAAAGAGAAAATATAAATCTGTCTGAAGCCATGAAATTATACTGAACCTCCTCTTGGTTTTAGCCTAACATGCTGTTATGGCCTCGGGGCATTTCCAGAGCTGATATGTGCTGTGTATGTTGTGTTTTTTGATTTGTCTTTTGTTTTGTTCCTGGTTCTCTGGTGCTTTTTCTCCCCTAGAACCACATCGTGTTACTTTGGAACTTTAATTTATTGTATAGTTTAGCATTTTCTTTCATTGTCTGACTGATACCCTGTGGGTTACATTTGTTAAATTAGTTGTCTTATGTTATTGCACTCTTATTTATTCTGTCAGTGAGTCAGGACATAAAAAAAAAAAGTGGGGGCTCATCTGGGATCCCTCTGCAGTATCCTATTTATGTTCACTTATCCTTCCCCCTTTCACTACAACAAGACAGAGTTTGATGCAGTTTTAAAATTTTACATCAAATTATACATACAATATAGTTGATATTTCTGGAAAACACCGTCTCAGATCACTCAAAATCCAAACAATTAACCTTAAGAACAGCTTCTTTCCACAGGTAATCAGATCAAGTACACAAAATGAGCATTCTGATGTGCACCTACAGGCACCTTTAGGATTATCTATTCATTTATCTTGTATTTTTTACATTTTAATGGGTGTTTTGAATATGTGAATATTCTTACATGTCAGGATTCCTGCGAGGTATTAAAAAGTCTTGAATTTATTAATCAGCATTTAATGCCTTAAAGTTTTTAAAGGGGCATCAAATTTGAGATGGTAGGTCTTAAGTTATGTGGCCATAAACTTGTTTACTATATCAACGTGATATCATGATTCACACAAATATATACACCACTTAATTAGCGTGTTATCTGTCCACATTATGAGCTTTCCACGTGTATGTTCATGCTGTTATTAGTGTGAAATACCACACACTGATGGTTAGGGTTAAGGTTATGTGAACTGGACATCTTTGCATCAAATGGCACTGAATAACACACAAAAGCTCAAAAATGCGTAAGTATAGCACGCCAAATGCCGTAAGAACTGGCGTGACATACAACGCCATTTCATGACATCAGTCTTGTGTTTAAATGTGTCTGTAAATGTCAAAGATGCAAAGAAAGTAACGTTATTTGACTCCGTTCCAACCCAACAATTTAGTGAACTGGCAAACGATGTCAGATAGCTGAACCTGTTGTGTTTTGCTGACTCAAATTATTTTATTCTTAGTTTGTTCTTTATCATCATTCACGTTATTATTCTTTTGTCTTTACATGTATTTTGTTCTTTTTTTGTTTGTTTCTTTTATATTTTAAATCAGCATTGTATTAACCTGTCATGTGCTAAAAAAATATATCATATATATTGAAATTAGGAACCAATTGTCACCAACTTTACAGCCCCCAGTGAGAAATGACTCAATGGTGGGAATCAAGGCATTGAATTAAATCAATACATTTTCCTAATTTCTAGGCATCACAAATTTTTGCCAGTGTGGCCGTGAAACAGGCTGTGAAATGGGCATTAAATTCTGCTCTAAGTAGTCTTAAAAAGTCTTAAATTTAATGTAGAAACCTTGTATGTGCTCATGTTAATTTCATGTGTTTATCTGATTTATGGCACCATCTAAATTTTATTGTATTTTAGCAAAACAGTGACAAAGGCTCCGCATGCTATTCTATATTTAGAAACAGACTCGATGCAAAAGCAGTGCCAGGTCGTGATGTAGTATACGGACCTACTTTAGCTGCACATTTTTACAGATGGACAATGTAACAATGGTTTTAGACCCACAACAATGAAAGCAAAAATAACTTCCTATGTTCCTTTTTTTGGCAAATCTACTGGAGAGACTCTTAAGAGGCACATTTGAACCCTTGAGTCTCAGATAGATTTTTATTTTCTGGTTTAGCAGGATGCATCTGCCTACCGTCAAAGCCCCAGCTGTGATTAAACTCTATGATTTTGTTGGATTCCTTTCAAGGACACCCAAAGCTTCACTATAAACCCACAGACATCTTTACATCTTTCAACACTTTTCTTAACTAAGCCACTGTGGCGAGGTTTGGCCGCATTCCCAGACTTTGTAACAATGCTGTCGCAAGTTTCATAAGATGTTCACATTACTGTTGATTAATATCATCTGCCTAAAAAAAAACAATATTAAGCCTTTATAGGGCACTCATAGAAATACTCTGAAATTCAAATTTTCAACCTTAGTGTGTTATTGGACATAAGACTTCATTACTTTTGTGAAATTTGTTTTTTGTTTTATTTTCATGGAGAAAATCAAGGTAAATGAAGTTACCATATTTGGTTCCTTCCTTATGTGTGGCAAAAAAACATATATACACATTTCGCGCCATTAAAAATGCACGGGTCAGAATGATATGTATATTTGGAGATATATTAAATTATTTGGTCTGAAGCATTGGTCATTAGAGAATGAATTGTGAACAAATTGTGATCAACTGAACACGTTTATTCAGTCACTGAATACAGGTACTCAGAAACTGAAAGTGTCGTCCTTCAGTATCGGTTGTGTCCACCTCTGGCTTCCAAACAAGCAGTGCAGCGATGACGCATGGAACTAAGTCCGATGATCCCATCCTGAGGATCCGATCACTCAGTCGACTGATTGTACTGCGATGACAGCGCAGACAGCGAACGACTTCACCACGGCTCAGACCTGATCGTAACATGCCAGTGGCACGTTCTCTCTGTTGTATCTTAAGTCGTAGCATTTTGAGCTGGCAGGAACATTTCGGCGTTGTCTTTGCTGCCTTTATATCGGCTATTGACCACACCTAAAGTTACCAGTGAAGCCCGACTCTGTACAAGAGATTCGACTCAATGTCTGACATTAAGGGATTAGTCCAAACACCGACGTCGCGCGCATTGGGAATGAAAAAAAAATACAGCTGTTAACTGTGTTACTTGTCTCGTGAAGAACATAGACAAAACAGGCACCTGAGTAAATCATTTTCTGGAAATTACACATTTTTGGACCATGCGTTTTTAATGGCGCCAAGTATACATATATATCCAAGAAGTGTATATAAAACATCCAAGCAGCACTTGCTAAAAAGTAAACATGCAATAAAAACTGACAAAAATCCTTCATATTCACTATTTACAGCTTCAAAATGTCCATAAAACCTCTTCAAGTCACTGTATAGTTATAAAAACCAACATGCTACTTGACCTCACTGTGGGACGGGATTGGCCCCATATTTAATGTTTGTGGAAATAACCAAAAATAGTCATTTTCCTGAAGATGAAAATGAGGCTAGCCCTTGTGTATATTCTTTCACAAGGTTTAAAATATGATCATTAATGAAATAATATTCAATGAAAGATTAATGGTACAACACATACAACTAATGCACAAGTTGAACATCCTTAGGGGAGGTTTTTTTCTATCCCGTAATTGATATTTCTGTACTGTACGGCTCAAATGCAACCTCAAATATGTTCTGGTGAGTGTAAAACCAACAGACGTGTTTTTAATCAGTATAATAGGTTTATATTGTTAACTGTTAAAATGGGGATTGATCTTGAGCACAAAGGAAAAGTGTTCAGAGAATTCAATTTATCTTCCAGAAAAATGTCCTTGGTCTATACCCGGGTTCAGAGTGAAAACAGCTTTGTTTGGCTATTTTTATTCACTGAAAAACAGAGATGCAGTTTTTTGACCAATACCAATATAATACCTGGTGTTGATGCAGCTTACATGGTTTCTTTATTATGTTTTTATTATTTATCCACTTTAGCCAAAAAAAAAAAATCTTCTCTATAAATATCAAATAATACTGTTGAAGTGTTTCAGTCCATCACATTATTTATGAATCAACACAGATTTAAAGTTTTTTTAATAACTGTGTACATCTGAATCCAACACCGAAAGGAAAATATCTGACACTGAAAATGGTGGAAAGACATGTTCTATGCCGATAGACGTTGATCTTCTGTATAAATGCACCCCTAATGGAAACACATGGTTATAGTTTAGGACTGAAGTGTTTCTTTGCTTTTCTATGTTCCTTTTCTTACTACCATAAGGTTCACGTACAGCACTTAATGTAAAATGAATGCAGCAATCATCAAACCTTGAGGACTCAGATCAAATTCTTTTCTTCTTAAGCTTTTTTGAAATTGATTATTTAACTTCGCTTTTGCATAATGTGCATTCAGGTACACTCAGTTCCTGCCAATAAGGTCAAGTTTAGATTTTTTTTTTGAAACCTTTAAATAAATACCGTCTGTCATATCCTATCATATCACATTTTTATTCATTTATTTAGTTATGGTAAAACTGTTATTTATCGTAATAACTGTTCCTATATTCTATATAATATTTTCTTTTTACTTTATTTTCTTTGATATCTTTGGTTGTGTAATCATGCTGCTCATATGCGCCTTTAAATTGCCTCCTGGAGACAAATAAACGTGTTTTAATTTTTAATTATTTATTTTATTTAATAGAAACTATACTCACTAATCATTACCATACTGTGGAACGTTAACCGTCAGGGTTTTTGCTTATGTGCATCACCTGTTTTTATATTTTTTTTTTCACCATTATGCTAAAATGTCACCCTTTATTCTCCTAATAGTCAAAAAATAACAATTTCAGATGTTAAAAGTGACTTTTTGCTACAGTTTTGATGCTCTCCACATGGATTTTTTAGCATTGTGTCTTACATGCTGCATCTACAGCAGCGTTTCTCAACAAGGGTGGTACTGCCCCCCAGGAGGCATTGGGACGCTGTCGGGGGTGGGGGGTTGGAACAAAGAAAGCTGAGAGGGGGGTGCTGAGACCGAAATGGGGGGGCGTTACTCTGTATACACTGCAAAAATTGAAAACTTACCAAGTGTATTTTTCTCAGTTCTAGCCAAATTCTCATGACACTTAAAATAAGACAATCACCTAAAGAGTAACTTTCCAGTGAGATATAAGAACTTATTTTTAGACAATAGATCTGGAAAATCTTATTTCATAAAATCTTATCAAGATAAGTTTCACCGTTCCATTGGCAGAATTTTTTTCCCCTTAATTCAAGCAAAAAATAAAAATAAAAAAATCTGCCAATGGAACAAGTGAAACTTATCTTGGTAAAATTTCTTGAAATAAGATTTTCCAGATCTATTGTCTAAAAGTAAGTTCTTTATATCTCATTGAAAAGTTACTCTTTAGGCAGTTATGTCTTATTTTAAGTTTGATGAGATATTTGGACTAGAAATGAGAAAAATACACTTAGTAAGATTTTTTTTTCCAGTGTAAGTATCAATATCAGGTAGTATGTTATGTCAATGAGAATTCCGTTGCTCCCCCCCACCCCACACACACACATATAATAAGGTCGTGTGGGGGGACTATCTATGCAATGTATATATGCTACGCCACTCCCCCAACAACTTGTTACAGAGTGCTGTAAACCCCCACTCCAGTAGCAATATGGGTGGGTGGGGGGGTGAGGACGAAAGATGATGACGAAAAGGGGCGTTTAGTTGAGAAGCACAGATCTACAGGATGTTCTGGATGGTCTGACACTCTAGAAAAGTGCATTTCGGTTGCGTAATGCCACATTAATTATGTTCTCTAACACTTATTCAAGTCTCTTCATACAGCAGTAGTATCAACTGGCAGACACGAGGATATAAAGAGGGTAATGAAGTAAAAATATTCAGCGCGTACCTAGACATAATTGGTGTTACAGCGGAGTGCCGAGAGAATTTTTGATAAAATAATTTCCAGCATCAGTGGCAGCTTGGGAAATGTTTTGTTTACCTCAGACTCATAATCAGCTACATTCAGAAGCACAATTGCAGCAAATTGATCTGTGGCGGTATAGACAGACAGTTGACAAAGGCCTCCTCTCTAATTTGCCATTGACGGCCTCATTACTAATGCAAAGGACAATTACTCTTGTCGTCTGGCAGTCTAACAATCACAAGCCCTCTAACAGGTGAGAGGAAATGACTCATGTGATGATATCCCACGGGTTTTGATATGCATTTCGCTCCGGACGATGACTGAAATCTCTTAAATCATAATACCATATAAAAACATCGGCACGCCTTTAATATTAAAATTCCGATGGACTGGAAATGACCTTTAAGCTGCTAATAAGCATATTTCAGATTCCATTTTCCCCTCGTCAGTGAGACCTCAAATACTTCCGTCTCAAACTGTGGTGAGGGCAAAGAGGCATTTAGGAGAAACAATCTAATGACATGCAAACTTTATGAAAATGGAAATAACTGCAGAGGGTTTGTTTTTTTTCTTCTTTTCTTTTTCTCTCCATCATGGCACAAACATTGTTTTTGTTCTTGCATGCTGTGACATGCAAGGTTGCCAGTCCTAATTGGCTTCTTATTAAAAACCACTTTTAGGATTAGTTAAAACGACAGTACACGAAGAAAAAAAAAATCTTTCAAGTAAATGAACAAATTGCTTTTTGGCTTGTTTGAGTTATTTCATTATATTGAAACACAGATGCATTATCCCACAAATTAAAATCAAAAGCCGATATGACATTTCCTTCCCTCCCACCTTGGATTTGGAAATAACACTTCCAACTTGTCACATGTATTTGGTAAATTAACTTGATTCTCAGTGTGACTCTGTGCTTGTGAGGGTATTTGTAAGTTTTGCGTCCTGTTGCTTCTGGCTATTTTTTTCCATTGTTTTATCCACCAAAAGGGAAACTATGCAACTCAAAGAGAATACACATGCATACCCCAGCATGCTTTGCTTCCTGTTCTTGCCCTTGGCATCAACCAAGTGTGATATGGAAACCAATGTTTGTTTTTTAAAAGCATCTTTATGAAGTGTGCCTCGAATTCTAGTGCTTCTGTCGGTGTTTCGTTGTCGTCGTATGGAATGTTTATGATGTTATGTACAAGTCAACACCGTTTTATGCCTTGGCATTTTTATTTTACAGCAAAAACACAATCTGCTGACTATATTTCTTCACTTCTACAATGCAAAAATCTAAATCTTACCAAATGTATTTTTCTCATTTCTAGTTAAAGTATTTCATCCCACTTAAAATAAGACAATCACCTAAAGAGTAACTTTTCAGTGAGATAAAAGAACTTATTTTTAGACAATAGATCTGGAAAATCTTTTTTCAAGAAATCTTACCGAAATAATTTTCACTTGTTGCATTGGTAGATTTATTTTGCTTGAATTAAGCAAAAAAAAAAAAAAAATCTTGAATTAAGAAAAAAAAAAAAAATATGCCAAT
>JAPQRP010000008.1:15679117-15698638 GCA_037367295.1 Apogon hyalosoma | reverse complement strand
CAGTAGTGCCCCTGATCAGACAGGCCACTGGGGGCAGTAGTGCCCCTGATCAGACAGGCCACTGGGGGCAGTAGTGCACCTGATCAGACAGGCTGACAGTTTTCAAGTGCACACACATTATGTTTTTTCAACATATGCTCCATCCAGGTCAATACACTTCAGCAAGCGTTGATTCCAGCCTTTAAGTCCATCTGTGTGAAAGTGAAGACCATGTGATTTAAACCATGTACTATGTACTTTTTCCACAAAGTCTTCAATAAAGCCCCCTCATAATAACTTATGAATAATTCTCTGTTTTAGAGTGAAAAAAGTAAAATTACATTATGAAAATGTTTACATTCACAGACTATCCTTTAAAAAATTTGAATAATATGAACAACCTGAAATTTCTAAAGAAAAATAAGTGAAATTTTAACAGTATTATGCTGCAGTATATCATTTGCACATGTGCATTAAGACTTACAATATTGTTAAATATTGTAAAATTGCACTTCTCTTAAGACATTTCAGGTTGTTCACATTTCAGATTATTTACATTATTGGTTAAAGGATAGTTTGTAAATATAAACATTTTCATGTAATTTTGGTGGGTTTTTGCACTCAAACAGAGAAAATTCATGGCTGTCATCATTTATAAGTTGTTATTTTATTATTTTACTGGTCTGATCCACTTATATATTGGTCTCTATGTGTCCTCTGAACTAAAATGATTTTGACATAATTGATTGTTGATATTTTTAGAGCAATTTTTGCATTTCACAAATTCATCCACAGGCTTGGACCCTGAGGCGGCCCAGTTTTGGCCCACGGGCCGTATGTTTGACACCTCTGCTCTAGAGGGTGCACAAGACTAAAACTGTAAGGGTGGAAATTAAGAATAAAATCTAAAATCTGCATGCATGGCTTCTTTTAGCAAACCAACATTTTCCATACTGCAAAAATCTAAATCTTACCAAGTGTATTTTTCTCATTTTCAGTCCAAATATCTCATCACACTTAAAATCAGACACAATCACCTAAAGAGGAACTTTTCAGTGAGATATAAGAACTGATTTTTAGACAATAGATCTGGAAAATTTTATTTAAAGAAATCTTATCAAGATAATTTTCACTTGTTACACTGGCAGATTTTTTGAATTAAATTAAAAATATTGAATTGAGCCAAAAAAATATTGAAGTAAGCAAAAAAAAAAAATCTTGAGTTAAGCAAAAAAAAAAAATTGAATTAAGAAAAAAAAATCTGCCAGTGGAACAATTGAAAATTATCTTAGTAAGATTTCTTCAAATAAGATTTTCCAGATCTATTGTCTAAAAATCAGCTCTTGTATCTCACTGAAAAGTTCCTCTTTAGGTGATTGTGTCTTATTTTAAGTGTGATGAGATATTTGGACTAGAAATGAGAAAAATACGCTCGGTAAAATTCAGATTTTTGCAGGGAGTAATGTACATCGAACAGCTGTTTGGTTAGTTTGCAGGACTAACTGTAACAGATGTCTGGATTGTGAGGTACATTCATTTAACCAAGTAAAATATGCACAGATTGAAAATTTCCAAGAATGGCCTGGCTGAGAGAGCTGCCTAGATAGTCAAAATATCTAGTTTTATACAGTATGAGACCTAGATGAATAAAGTATAAGGTCCAGAATGGTATCATTACAAATACAGAATCTGTAACATTGGCCAGGACTATTATTTCCACTGTCCTTTAATGATTGAATTGCTGGTGAACAAAGCAAAAAAAAAATAAAATCTGTCAATGGAACAAGTGAAAATGATCTTGGTAAGATTTCTTGAAATAAGATTTTCCAGATCTATGGTCTAAAAATAAGTTCTTTATATCTCACTGAAAAGTTACTCTTCAGGTGATTATGTCTGATTTTAAGTGTGATGAAATATTTTGACTAGAAACGAGGAAAAAAAACACTCGGTAAAATTTGGATTTTTGCAGTGTACTTCTCCTGCTTTTATTTTTTTGGTAGTTTATTTGGGAAGCAGTATGTCAACGTGGTGTACATTTCATATTTCGTCAACAGGTGAAGAACTGGGAAGTTGGATAAGCAGACAGACATCAAAAGCTGGGCAGACAAAGAAAAGAGCAACACCTACAGACACCTCACCGTCTGAAAATAAGACATTACAGTTGCAGAACACACTCTGACAGGAGGAGCAGCAAAAACATACAGCACGGAGCGCTTGGCACCGAAACTAAAAACAACTATAAAACACTTTTAAAGCGGGGGCTGGCAGATAAACTTGTGTTGGCGTCTCGTACCGCCATTAGTGGCATTTTAGTACCATGTTGTTTCACGTGACTGCGACAGGTTTTTTTTTTTTTTTTTATAAACGTGACATCCTGCTGAAGATGGAAAACATCTGACGTCTCTACGTTACTTTTATGACAGTAACTCTGGATTTACTGCAGCCGTCTGCCCGTTACATAAACCTTCTCTGCAGCCAGAAGGAAATCGAGTGCATAAACAACGCAACGTTAACATTTCGCAGCTGATTAACAACCGTTTCTGAATCACAAAAAATATTTGCAGCTTTTGCAGAAATATGACACCTATTCTTCCACATCATTTTCACTTTCTGCTCGCAGTCCGACAGCAGATTGAAGAGAATCATGCTTCATCTTTCATCTCACTCCAACAGATGTGACTGCAATACATACAATGACTTCTAACATCACAGCAGTTAACCCTCAGAGAGCTGGAACAGTTGTTATTGTGGATTCTCAACACTTTGGCGTCACTCAGCGTCAGGTGTTGAACGTGATTGGAATCAGCAGAACCTCAAGTTTCATCCAATAAATGTGAGGTCACATTTTTAGAATTTGCTTTGCCTGAGAATGGTTGGATTCACCGGAAATTAACCAAAATTTGACTTAAAATGTGGTGCTTTTACTGCGTGATTTAGGTTACGTTCAGACTGCAGGCAAATGTGGCCCAAATCTGATTTTTTTGCCCATATGTGACCTGTATCCAATCTGCTGAAGACAGTTTGAACAGTACAAATTAGATTTTTTTTTTTTCAAATTCAACCCAGCCCACACATTCATATGTGGTCCCAAATCCAATACATATAATGTCAATAAATATTAAAATAATTATTTTTTTATCCAGTTCTACTCTATTCCACTGCTGTAATAGAAGTAACAGTAAATTATGCACACTATTGGCATAGAATTCCTAAAAAAATAATAAAATAAATAAAAATAAAATCTAAATTAACCCATAAATACCCAAATATCCACCAGTGAGCAAAGGCATCTACTGATGTAAACTGTTTAACATCTGTTGATCCACTAATCCTGTCAATCCATGTAAATAATTGGTGTAAAATACAGTTTGTCCTCTTTTCATGATCATCAGATATGACCCATCTGTGTGTTCAGAGGCTCCGTAGTGAACATGGAAACAACCATAGCCTCAATAATATTGTATGAACAGTAAAACCCATGGAGTTGGATCAATGATAGTGGATGGAGAAACTTTGTTTATGTTCAGTTAATGATAGATTTTACTGAAAAAGTTACCTTTTCTTCAGTTTTCGGTATAATAATCTTCATATGTAGTCTCAGTTAAAGTGCATGATCAGTCAAATATAGGAAAAAACTGATTTTCACTGAAAAAAAATGCTAAATAGAGAGGATAATATTATGATAAATAGTGATAGATCACTTAAAAAAAGGTTAAATAGAAAGAAAAATGAATTTGGGAACTGCCACAAAAGTAGCACTGGGTCTATGTGGGTTAACTATATAGTATTTATGTTTGCCTTTTGTTCATAAAAACTGAATATGACACTTAAATACATGAAGTCCATGAGTGAAATATTCAACCAAGGTACATAATCAAACTAAACTCAGCTGAATTCTGTAGAAGAGGAATGAGACTTGACATGAAAATGTTATTAACCCATGAAGACCTGGTGTTACTTTAGTGACAGTTTCCAAATGATGTTTTCTCTATATTTAATCTTTCTGAAGTGATTTATCACCATTTATCGTTGTATTATCTTCTGTTCTTTGCTTTTTTTGCGTGTGAGAAACTGGTATGTTCCGATATTTAATTTACTGATAATGTAGATGCTCATAAAACCTCAGATTAAAATTGAGGGTTATTAAATCAAAAACAGAGAAAACTGAAGAAAAAGTGAATTTAAAGCAAAATCTATGGCTAACTGAGCATAAAGCGAGCGCTTCCATCCACTGTCATTGATCCAGCTCCATGGGTTTTACTGTTGAAACAATGTTATAGAAGATGACGATGTTTCCATGTTCACTATGGAGCCT
Source organism: Apogon hyalosoma (assembly GCA_037367295.1). Classification (NCBI taxonomy): domain Eukaryota; kingdom Metazoa; phylum Chordata; class Actinopteri; order Kurtiformes; family Apogonidae; genus Apogon; species Apogon hyalosoma. Next base: position 15,694,344 of record JAPQRP010000008.1, on the reverse strand, counting down.
CTGAACGTCCAAACTGGTCATATGTGATGACCATGAAAAGATGACAAACTGCATTTTACCCTAAATTATTTGCATGCATTGATGGATTAGTGGATCAACAGGTATTAAACAGTTTAGATCAGTAGATGTTTTGGTCGACAGTGGAGGTTTGGGTTAAACGACTAGCATGGAAATCATGATGTGTTTTTTTTTTTCCTGTTATTTTTTCACCAAAAATGTTACATGAATAGTGGAAAAACCATCCATGACATCACACATTGGTTTCTGAATTGCAAATTTGAAAACTAAAGATGCACAGTTTGGCCATAGACATGTTGATTTTATGGAAACAGGAGGATGGAGTTGGAGAGCAGCTGCAGCTTACAAACAAAGGCAAGCACATCCACTGACAGTATAATAATAAACAGCATTAAGTGATTTCAGCTACTTAATGAGTGTCAACACATTTGTGTGTGTGTGTGTGTGTGTGTGATAACAGTACGTGAAAGTTGTGAAATGTTCAAACAGTAATAACAGCTACCTCAACCATGTAGCCGGTTAGCTAATAGAGCCTATAATTAAATATAAGTTAATGAACAATTATGATCCTGAATATGTTAGACATGCAGGGGGACAGATCAGGTAGCTGGGAATTATTTCTACTGTGCAAACTCTGGTGTTAAAGCACATGACAAAAGGCAACGTAACTGGTTTCATCTACACAGTGGAAAGTAACCACAATGATATTATTATTATTATTATTATGTCAAATCTTTGGTTGAACCAAAAACACAATACAAAAAGTAGACAAACCCTCCACAGCCTCACCCATTGGTTTTGAAAATTTCTAAAAGGACTGTTGCCACCCTGTTGGTTGTGAAAACACAGACCACAACCACTAACACTATCATAATGAACACCATCAGGTCATTTCAGCTACTTAATAAAACTTAAGACGTGCTTGTTGTGTGTGAAATGCATCAACACACTATTTACAGCTACTGGAGTTAATTAGCAGGCTAGCTGACAGACCATACGACTCTGTACAGTTTAATGCTAACACTGACTGATGCAGTTAAATTACACAGATTATTGTAATTAATCACCGGTAAGTTTTATGAGAGAATCCACTGATGGTTGTCGTTACTGTAAGTCCTTTAACACAACTACAGCAGAGTTGTCTGTCAGGCAGTGAACGTTCTTTTTCAACTTACTATAATAAAGGGGGGGGTAACATTAAAATTCATCCCTTGTGCAATTGTCAGAAAGGGGGAATGACCTAAAGACTAAAACCAGGATGTTAATATATTTATTTCTGTGTATTGGAAGTATTATTTACATGCTTATGATTACTTTTTGTAGTCACTATTATTACTACTACTAATCACTGATTATTGATATTGTTATGACTAGTATTACTATTATCACTTTTATTATCATTATTACCATCACTATTATTATCATTGTTATGATTATTATTATCATCGTCATCAGTAGTAGTAGTAGTAGTAGTAGTAGTAATTGTTATTTTCTTGTCCTTTTTAAAGTTTCCATCTTTTTAATCTTCCAAAGCTAAATCTAATCTAACATTAAAAGTCTATAGGAATTGACTGCGTTCTGAAGCCAGCCCTCTAGTGGACACTAAGGTTACTGCAGGTTTTCATATTTTCCACTTTGGCTTCACTTTCAGTTCTGGGAAACAACCTCCCTTACACCTTTCTTCTACAGGTCTTTCCTCTCAATCTAAAACATAAGATCAAATATAAACATAACGTACTGTGCACTTTTAACACCCCTCGGCCAAATATAGTGTGAGATTTTGTTGAAAGTTACTGCCCTGTAATTTACATGAGATTGTCTGTAAAACTCATTACATACTTATTTATCTTTGAAAGGACTCCGATATGCGCGATTCTCTTTTTGCAGCAACATTTCATGTCCACGTTTCACTTACCTTGATTTTTTTTCTCAAATGTGCCAAATATTAACAAGTAATTTAATTATGTGTTTATGCGTTTGCCATCATTTAAACACAAAAGAAATGCATTTCAAATATGAATGTCTTTTACTCACCTTTTACCCACAGTGCCATGTAATCAAGGGCCTCCAGAAGTATAAGTCATAAAATTTTTCTTTAATAATTTGACAGACTAGACTTTATTTTATTATGCAGCTGAATCTGGTGAAATTATTATTTAGCATTTTCTTCATATTGTACATGTCCCAGTAGTAATTTTCCACTCTGTTATAATGTGCTTAATTGCCTTTTAAAAAAAACTACAATTCCATAAACTGCAAAAGGTCATTTGACCTTGAAAAAGTAGGTCAAGGTGACCTATTTTCAACAGGCTTCTGCTCCATGACAAGATGTATCGACAGTATAAATTTGGTGCAGATATGTCAATGCATTCCTCAAATAATGCGAATACGTCATTGAATGGACAAACATGCGACAAAACACCTTCGGCCAGAAGTTGGATGAGGGGTAAAAACAGATTAACCTGACGCTGACACTTTCTGAGCTTCTGCATTGAGCCAAACAGAAGAGCAGTAGAATCACAGCTGAGAAACTCTGTTCTGCAAATGGTAATTAAAGCTGTAAATCAAGTGCTGAAACCCTACCTGCCTGAAAACACTTGCGATTAACTAAAGTTTGCATCCTCAGAAATGTAGAACTGTTGTTTCCTCTCCGTAAAGCTCTGCAACCTTAAACCCGTCACTTTGAAACGGATGTTTACGTCAAAGCAGTTAATACCCCAAGGCCTTGCAAACACACATTATGGAAAAAACATCAAGCAAAACTGTTTCACAAATGACTCGTAGGCACATTTATGTAATTACCAACGGTCAAGTGGTTCAAGGAAAGACACTGCAGCATCATGGGTAGAAAAGGTGAAAGTTAGTTTGTGTTACGCTGCTGTTAATGGAACAGAAAAAGGTGCATTTAGAAAACCTTTCAAATGGTAAACAAGGTTATTTATCATATCTGTTCATGTTCCTGCTGAAACTACTGAATTCATAACAGATGTTATAGTTTAGGCTTCCTATTATTGTCATTGATCAATAAAAACAGGTAAACTATGCAACTTTTCTCATCTGGGAGGCGAGGGGTATTGTTTTTGGTTCGGTTTGCTTGTTTGTTAACACTGTAGCAGCAAAACTATTGGTTGAATTCATACCAGATTGGGTTTATAGATTGCCAGTGACCCAGAATAGATCTGATTACATTTTGGGAAAACTAGGTCAAAGTTTAGAGTTTTTATGATTTTTTTTCCCCTCTATTTACTTTCACATGTCTGTAGCAGCAAAACTATTTGTTCAATTCCTACCAAATTGGGTTTATAGATTGCCAGGGATCCAGAATATATGTCATTACATTATGGGAACACTAGGTCAAAGTTAAATTTTTTTAGGAATTTATTTAAAGTCTTTTTTTCCTCCCATTTACTTAGAATGGGCGAAATTTCAAATGTCTATAAAACCATACATTTTCTTTAAAGTTACTTCAGACTTGGCACATATATAGAGGCAATTAATAAAATCGACATCAGCACATGCATAGACATGACGACATCAGCTGGATCGATGCCAAAATAAGCTACAATATGTGTGAGGGGTGGGGTTTGTTGTGCCTGGAACCACTTGTTTTTTTTTGTGTGTGTTCTCGGGTCAGAAAATGATGCGAGGACAGTGGTGTTTATGCCAAATACAAACTCTAAGCCAAAAATGTAATCCCAGGAAACCTCCCGGCACATGGTGAGGTCTATATACTCATATATATTTTTAGTTATATGTTTTTGCATTTTAACCCTTGTGTGGCGTTCATATTTATGTTACTCAGCCAGTGTTCATGGGTCTGGTGGACCCGCTGCATTTGTGGGGTTTTAATTCAACAAACAATTTTACATTAAAATACTTAACAGATGTTTACTTCATCCTAATTAGAAGCAATATAAAAAGCATATACATTTAATATTTGCCTTTGGTAGATCACATTTATGAATTAAAAGAAAGTAAAACACCCCTTGATCTGACTACATCTCGCAGTACAAATCGACAGTTACTGAAGCATAAGCCCTTAACAAGCGATTAGTGCTGAAATCAGTTAAACGTCTCCGTAGATAGCACAGCTGACCGGCTTTCCTAACTTGTTTTAAGACTGTTAATCTAAAGCCTCGAAGGAACGCATATCATCAGTGTCTGTACAGTACCATAACTGTACAGACACTGATGAGATGCAGCAATAAACGGTGACCTAGTTCTGGGACTGAGCCCGCATCATATCGAGACCTTTCTGTGACTTCATCTGTGCCGCAAACAAACAGACCCAGAGACGGATAAGACTCTGTGGGTTCATGGAAAAAATATGGGTGCAGCTCCTCTGATGACAGTTATCCTGAAGTGGGATTTCATGCAAAATTAATGCAAATTATGCATCGCTAATTGCTAATGACAAAAGTCACAGCGTGAACATACGCAGTAAACACATCACAAAGAACAGCTGGAAATATGATAAATGCATTCAGAGTCGGAACATTTGACCTACCAGATGGGCCACGTGTTCACACCAACCAGCCAATCACACGAAGCCTCAGCAGCAGGAGTGTTCAACTGTCCTCTGATTTATTGGTGGCAATTGCAAGGTTAGATTGCGCATTTATTGCAACTCATCTCGTCATTGCAAAATTGACAGATTTCGTCATATTACGTACCATCGCGGAAAAAATTATTGGACCATCAAAAACAATGGTTATGCAATCAAGTTCTAACTCCTGTGTGTATCATGTGACTAAAACAGGCAGAAAAGAAAACGAGGAATGAATAAAAGCACTGTTTTTGTCAGTACAATGACATAGATATTGATATAAGAACTGAAGTGGTTTTGGTTTTTATCAAGAAAACATGGAAAATGGATAGATATCAGTTCTGAAATTAAACTAGTATGAGCTATTTTTGTTGTTATTATATTTGTTCAAACAAATGTAACTTTAGTTGGACCAGGCATTAAAATGAACAAGAAATTCAAGAAAACAAGGGTGGTCTAATGTCTTTTTACATCACTGTATGTCTACATCGAATTGATATTTCGTGCAGTAATACAACAGTGAATCTACAGTAAAAGTTTGTCTCCCACCAAGTTTGACAATACTAGAACAACCATTTGATTAAGTGCTCAGAGCTTTGTGTTCTGGCTCGTGTCTTCTGTATAATTTACAAGTGTTTTTGCCAGTTTTTTTTTCCCTTCCTGCAATTAGAAGCTGTGGGACAAATTTGGACGGAGCACGGTGTTTGCACTTAAATTATTTTAACGACCAAGTTCAAAAGTCATCAAAATTCACACATTTTTCGTTGTAGTTGTATTACTGTCCAAATCAAGAGGGAAGAACACTTAAAACTCAGCTGCAGCAGTGAAGAAAATAGATGATTTTCAGAAAATTCAGACACGGCATTAGAACTCGGGTTATTGTAGATTAATAGCAGGGATGTTCTTCACAAACCTCCATGCAAACATGTCTCATGCTGCAAGACAGATGCCCTAATAAGATATAAAATGTGTTTGTGCTATTGTGGAGCTCATACATAGACAGGACTAGGTCTTCTGTTTGGTAACTTTTTACTCCAGAGGGGACATATTTTTAGATGCATCTCCACATCTCTGTAAGAGGGCCGGTCCCATTACACTTCAAACAAGCCATCTTATGAACAGACAGTCATAAAATATGGTTTAAACCTGGACTGAAATTATTTTGATGTGCCAAAGGTCAAGGTTTCTATTCTTGTTGCTGCATCAAGTATTCTGTGAAAAATCGTAAATTAAAGAAACTGAGTGAACTTCACAAGCAGATAATACAAGGATACACTGGATTCATGGTTTTGTATTGATTTTTCTTGGGTTTTTTTTTTTAAACGGTAATTTTCTGGAAGCAACCACAGCTCAGCTCATATAGGAACCACAGAAACAACACATTCAGCTCAAGCAGCAAGCTCCAGGGTATGAAAGGTGAAGCCGATGCAGAAGCATCAAAAACTGAAATAAACTGGGGGTCCGCTGAGGCCCGGCTCCAAAAGGGAGTCAGTCCCCACAGACCCCAATGCTAAACTATCCAACTTTACAGCAGAAATAAACATGGTAGAAAAAAAGGCTTCTGCTTTTATCGTGCAATTCCCCGTATGCAGCATATATATTTCTATATAACAGATCTGTTTGTATGAAGCCAGAAACGTGGGTTTTATTGGTGAATCAATGTTGAAGAAGATGACAGCATTTCCGTGTTCGCTACAGAGCTTCTGAGTGTCCAAATGGGTCATATCTGATGATGCTGAAAAGCCGAGAAGCTGCATTTACCCGAATTATTTACATGTATTGATGGGTTTAACCATTCACAAGTTATTTAAAACCGTATACCAGTAGATGCTTTTGGTCGCTGGTGGCTGTTCAGATCTTTGGAGGGTTAAATTGCGAGCGTTCTCACAACATTTCTATTCAACAGCTGCAGCAAACCTGTGCCTGCAAACTGTCACACAGTCAACTAAAGGAAAGTATCCGAGGATGTGACGAAAACATTTAAATGCCTTCCTACAAATCCGTAGCCCCGTAGCATAATTGCCTAACTCATACACAAATGGTCGGGGTGTGACGATACACTCAGCTCACGAGACCATACGCGATATCGGGTTCATGCGAAGGAGACAAGACGATATTTCACATTACTTTTGAGAAAACTAAAATGACAAAATATATGACAGGACAAACAATTTTTTTATTTGACAGTTGCAAAACAATGTAGGTGCATTTTGAAATGTTTTATAACTTGCATCCATGCATGACTTAAGCATGAGCTTTTAACTGTTTAACTTCTTTCCACAAATAAAATTAAGTATTTCTGTTTTTAAAGTGCAAACACTATGTGCAACATTGTAAAATGGCTTCATATCAGCTGCAATGAAAACACTGATGTCTCTCGTTACTGACGTGGCTGACGCTTGAATCTGGGAGAAGAGGTGCAAAGGCATCTGTCAGCGCTTACATCGCCTGTCTCGTCTGTCTCTCGGTTGTCGCTGGGAGGGGGGGGTTTCCTCTAAGCACTGCAGCGTACCTTACCTACCTCCTACCTAGAACTTTGGATAGCTCAGACTTCTGCCCTGTGCACACGCAACACATGGTAAAATCAAAAAGTCTAAATTTTACCAAGTATATTTTTCTCGTTTCTAGTCAAAAATCTCTCATCTCAAATATTACCAAGATAATTTTCACTTGTTCCACTGGCAGATTTTTTTTTGCTTGAATTAAGCAAAAAAAAAAATCTTGAATTAAGCAAAGAAATCTGCCAATGGAACAAGTGAAAATTATCTCTGTGAGATTTCTTAAAATAAGATTTTCCAGATCTATTGTCTAAAAATAAGTTCTTATATCTCACTGAAAAGTTCCTCTTTAGGTGATTATATCTTATTTTAAGTGTGATGAGAAATTTTAACTAGAAATGAGAAAAATACACTTGGTAAGATTTTGATTTTTTAATTTTTTCTTCCAGTGCAGCTTTTTACTTAAAAAAGAGAAACATCGTCAAGATTTAATCTCGCAAGATCTTGTTTCACTATGCCTCATCACGCCCCTAACAAATGGACAAAAATATTTTCACATTTGATCGCTGTCTGCTGATTTTAGATGTAAACGTCATTATTAATAATCAATGTGACATTTATCCCAATATGAAATTATACGACGACATTCGTTATTGTTTTGTATCCCGGATCCCTGTTAGAAAAGCAGCACCTGAATTCCATGTGTCCCAGTACTTTTATATGCATAGTGAATGACAGCCTCTGAGCATAATTGCCTGACGGAATGCTTTATCTGTTCCATCGCTGCACCTGTGTGTTCCTTGATTTTCCCAGACAGAGGTCGATGTACTCGCAGCTAATCTGTCGGACCGTTTTAGCCACATCTTTTTGAAGGAGCATGTTGACGTCCGGCGGGCGTCCAGTTAATTTGCGCAGACATTGCTGTGCGTCACTCATTTGCTGCACTTTCTTCTCACCTCTGCTCCGACTGAGGAGGATGTTACTCAGACATTAAATGGGAAACTGTATGAGGCCGTGCTGTATAAAAGTGTCCAGAAAACAGTTCATAGCTCACTTGGGGCTCATGATGTCCTTAATGAGGGGCCCGTTCTGTTTGAGCCAAATGCCTTGAGGTGTACAGCCTTAGAACTCACTTCATCAGCTCAGCATCAAAAATAAGCATCTACTCGACACTGGCCGCATCTATATGAAGAATCCACAGTTTTTATATAACGCAGAATCTCCCATCAGCCATTTCAAACCAGACCGAAGACAACTGATGCTATTTTAAACAAACCTCTTCATCCACTTTCTGTCAGACTAAAAGTTTTACCAAGATCGTTATTTCTGCTTTCTTGAGCACTGCACTCTCTCACCCATGCTGTAAATAAGTTGACTTCACCTGCCCTTCTGAGCTTTTTATAACATGCAGCACAATAGAAACTGTAAAACGGATCATAGACAATGTCCGCCGGCAACAGGGATGAAACTGAGGTCGTCTTTAGCATTTTCACCGCACCATCCATTTAATATTTCAGCAAAATTAATCAACTATCCTCCCTCTAACAGCATGTGGTATTTGATGATAAGAAGGTAAATGATAGTTTTTGGAATCTCCTAACAAAACTTTGCTTCCAGTTTAATGTTGTGACTCTTTTACAGTGTAGATATATAGGCTAGATCTCTGCGTAGGTTCTCATCTGCCCTGGTCATTGTTCTTCTTGGTTCAACGGAGCTGGTTTAGCTCTTTTGAAAATGTTTCGTCTCATCCAACAGACTTCTTCAGTTCTAGTAACTGGTGAGGGAAACTGGACGTAGAAACCTGCGGGGGGAGTGGTCTGTGTCGATGTTAATCCCAATTTAAGTGTTAGCAGTGGTGTAGTGGGCACACTCAATTTTTGCCTTTTAAAAAAAAAGTAGTCGAGAAAAAACAGTGACATGTAAGTCTACTCTAGTTTACCCAAAAATCCATCAGTAGTATTTGTTCACTATTATAACATTATCACGACTTGATCAGGAGCAGTTTGTAGGTTTTACTGGTCACACTAGCAGCTGCGTGAATGTAAATGTATTCAACATGAGGTAAACATAGGAGAACATTAGCCTTTCATAACATTAGCCTACTCATATAGTTTAACTATTGCTGACAAAATCCCTCTAAATGTGCAGTCATAAGGGCAGTGGTTTAAAACAGTGACTCACTTGGAAACCATCTTAAAACTTACATCAGAATGATATATTCCATGAAAGTAGGTTCTCTCGATATGAGCCACTCACTTGAAAGACGTTAATTCTGCCTTTCTCGTTTGCACTTCCAATAATCGCGCCTCTTTCAATGTCAACCTGTCAATCAACTGGGGGGTGGCACTGGCACCTGAGGAGGTCAGCGCTAGTTAGCCATATTTTCCTCGGCATGTCCCGCCCTACTCTGCCTCTGATTAGGCACGAGAACTGATGAGCCAAAGTTAATTAATGTAATCAGTGACGGCAGCAAGTACTGGCCAATTAGAGGCAGAGTACAGCGGGTCATGGCTTCACCATCCTAGTGGAATAAATGGGCAGTTTGGCTCAGATACTACTGAATGGTGCACATCAGGGGGGATTTAGAAGTGCAATACTGACTGAAAAATAAGTAGGTATATGCCGTATACCGCTGTATACCCTGGACTACACCACTGAGTGTTAGGGTCGTAAGGGGGGGAGGGGTATCCCTGGGATAGGGTCATTAGTGGATATTGTGCGTCGACAATGTGAACCATGAACAAATTATTACTTCTGAAGGTAGTCTACAAAAACCTATTCATCTACATTTTAAATACTAGTATAACTGAGCAGAGCTGGGAAATATGTTTATTTGATGAGTCGAGCTTTTGATTTATGAAAATCCTGAAAAATTTGCCCCATTGCTTATAGAGAGGACATGTAGTGGTCGTAAAACTTATTTGTGCAACTACTTTTGTTTGTTGTATTACATACGTATTTAAGTAATACCAATAATTTTAAGTAAAATAAAGCACTGTATTGGCACTAATTGACACTGACCTTTAGGTAGGTTCTGCTTTTTGACATCACACTTACAGAGTATAGTACTTAAAACAATTGTTTTCATTCCGTCTCAGGTTTGTGTAGATGGAACAAGAGAACAACAACTATAATTCAAATTGCCCATGGTACTGAAGCAAATTGAGGTTACATTTTTCTGCCTCACATATTCAGCTGTTCTGCCTAAAACTGATGTAAATAAAACGTTTTAACAAACTAAACAGGACAGTGATCGACTGATGACGCCAATATTGAAAGTGAAAGCAAAGACAGCAACAGAAGAGAGTATGACGGGGTATCAGAGGCAAATACAGAAGCAAAGGGATTTTAAAAGGAGACAACTCTGGAGCCACAGAAAACCACATGAAAGGAATATCAGAGGTTTGGAAGCCAAAGAACAGAAAGCAGCACCCTCTACTGCATAGGCGTAGATGGAGGGGGAGAAAAAAAAAAGACGCTGCATACTAGTCAGTGAATTATGCACCAATTGAATACAGTTTAAAGAGTCACAAATGAAATACATGTCCCATAAAATTACAACTTTTAGACACAGGGATGCCTTTTCTGTGAACTGTGTGATCTGAATGTTGTCGCAAGAACAGAGAAGAGAAGAACAGCAGCAGAAAAACCAGGGAAACCTTCCTGAAGTTCACCATGGAAAATAATGAGGCAGGAGGAACTGGGTCAAGAAACAAAAAGGAAAGACTTTTTCAGCTTATCCCAACCAGAACAATCCAGCTTAAATCAAAGACGGATGTAGCAGAAGGAAAAGAGTATTTCCCTCCATCCGACTCAATGCTCACACCTTTTTATAGTTTGTTAGGTATACATACAGTAGTATTCTAGTGTTGGTATTTTTCCACTGCATTGGAAACAGATTTTGAAGTGACAGATTCATTTATCATCTTTGAGTCGGTGCCACGAAGGAGACATCAGAGTATGACACGTAAGAAAAGTGAACATGGCAGTGAGTAACAGATCCAAGTAGTTAACATCTAAATAGACGTCAAATTAAAACTGAAGTGATGAGTTTAGACAGTACACACGCTACAGCACAGGCAGAGATCAAGTCATTTCCACAAAATATAACACAGAGTCATTTCAAACATGGCTGAAACTGCATTCAAAGTTCTGCAGTTAGTACATGTTAAAAGGACTCGTATTCCTTTTTTGTAACTAACTTTTTATGTTTTTTTTTTCCCCCTTTCTTTTCACCCATTAAACATTTCCCAGTGACAACAGGATAGAATTATAAGAAAATATATCGATAAAAATATGAAAATTACAAAAACAACTGAGCACTGTCAGTTTTGTTATACAGGATATATTATTACATTATAACTCTTTCCAGGTGAAATAAGAATGGACTTGCATTTCTATTTTAAATGAGTCATATGCAGGATTGTGGCCAAAACTGGTCCTGCAATCACATTCAAAATACTGTAGAGTGTGGTATCCCCTCCCCCCAGACTCGGGGTTGCCAGATCCAACATGAGTATCTACTACAAGGAGCTACCATGGCAAGCAACGAGTCCTACACTGGTATTTATACCGAGCCCCTGGTGGTGAGACTACGGGCCCGGGTTGCGGGAGACCACGAGAGTCGGCATCAGTCTTCAAATTCTTCTCCGCTTTCATCCGTCTCCATCTCCTATACATATCCTTGTTTTGTCTCTCACTTTGTCGCAACGTATTTGGGAATAATAGGAGGACTTTTAGGTTTAGTAATGTCAGACATTTGTGATCTGAAATGCTCCAGATGCAGCTCAGTGGGAAGTGGCAACCTGGATGCCGAAACACTACTGACTTGGTGATTGGCAGATAGGGGATGGGCGGAGCATCAGACCAAAACACAAAATGACAGTGACATCAGTATTTGAAATGAACACGATTCCTCAATGTCCGGTGACAGTCAGGGCCATTTTATGATTACTCGGAACGTAACTGTTACATACGGCTCCTTTAAGGGACCTGAAATTATCATTAAAATGTTCAGAATAAAACTCTGAAGTTCTGCCAAAGATGCCAATGTATTGGATTGTAGAGATATGAACTGGATTTATTTCCAGTGATGGACCGGGGGATTTATGAGACCACTAGAGGGAGTAGTGAGTCACAAAAACAACTTTTAGGGTAAAAAAAAAGTGATAAAAATAGAAGCTGCTCTAAATGAAAAGAATAGAGTTTGATGCTGAAATGATCGTTTCTTCTACATAGGGGAGTTTGATTCGGAGGCTTATGAAGGTCTAAAATTATATGTGATGTTATTATATTTGCTAATTTGTAGTTTGTTGATCCCCACAAAACTGTCAGAGTTGTGACCCAGTTTGCAGGATTCCAAACAGATCTTTAGTGCAGCTACTGACGACACAAACCGTACAGAAAACAGGGGATTTGTGGTTTTACTGTGGCTGTTTTCTGTCCAAAACCAGAGCTAAGCTAACACAGCTATAATGTGAACTGAAGATAAGACACAATGTTAATTTGAGCGACTGGCAAAATAAGCATCTGTGAGTTTTAGTTTGAAGATGAAAACTTGTTGAGCAGAGTTACAAAATTAGCAAACCTAAAAATTGTACAAGCCTTGGTCTGTCCCAAGATTAGTTTTGTATTTTACGTCTAAAATGTGGTTTCAGTGGCAATCGAGCCTTTATGTATAAGCGACATATAGATTTATGCCATTTCTTTTTTCTTGAGCGTTTTATCTTATCCTATGGACCAAGTTTTGTGTCTTTAATAAAGCTTGAATGAATGATGATGCCATAATACAGATGTGTGGAAACAATGAGCTTCATACTTTATTCAGTCAATGATATATAGCAATGATTCATTGGTGGTTTTGGTCCTAAGTGTGTTCTGGTATGAGACATCCTCCCACTGGTGAGAGTGTGTTATGTCAATACATAACACAACGCTGGGGTGGCGATAAAGGGGGGTAAACATGACAAATTCATGGGGCCCAACATTTGTGGGGGGCTCACAGAGCAGAGAAGGGGGGTGCAGTGGATACAGGTTAGAAGTTGTGACAATGTCATGTAAATCTGTTGTATAAGAGGCACAGAAGTTGGGAATCAGACGTTGAAAGCATGTGAAGTTTCAGTTTTGTTGTGACGCTAGCGTAAGTGACATTATGTATGGACCACCCCCCCTGCTCCAACAGATCAGACAAGATAGTGAATTTTATGAAAGGACTCCGAACATTTTACCTTCATGGGGCCCACAATTGGTAGTGCCGCCACTGACATAACATGCTGCAACACGTTTAATACACCTTGGCCAAATATAGATAAATAAGACACGTCGCCATTTGACCTTGAAAATGTTGGTCAAGGATTCTGCTCCATGCAAAGATGCATCCACAGTATAAATTTGGTGCAGATATCTCAATGCCTTTTTCAGATAATGTGACCATGTTACTGAACAGACAGACTGACAACTATTATAAATCGCCTCTGGCCAGAGTGGCCAAGGGGTAAAATCCACTTCCACACAGCAGATATAGTAGGTTTCAATAACATGGTTGAAGGGCAGTTAAGTGAATTAACAAGATGTTTACTCTAGACATGCCTGCGTATTAATGAAGGTGAAACATGCAGATGGAAAACAGCATCTGTCTTCTTAGATAGATTTTCAAGCCCACAAGATAATTACAGGTTGAGTTCTGATTTGAACCCTTTGAACTGTCAGCTGGAGTTGTATGGAATTAACCCACTGCCTTCTTGTTTTTCCCCACACAGACTTAATTCTTCAAATTGCAGACTTAGATTCTTGGCTGACAGTATGAAAATGGCTGATTCACTGTGTGATGCTGGCGACTTTAAAGTCAGTCGACTCTGCACACACAAGTCTTGACAGGACCATCCATCATCACAAGCAAACATCCAAACCCTTATTGCAATGTCTTGCCCGAAAAACATATTTTCAGAAGCAGGACGTGTTGACGTGCAGATCTTAAGCAGACGAAGACAAACTGCTCTGTTGTGTTGGAGTAGGCTGTTAATTAGTTTTATCCAAGTAAAGTTTAAGAGGCACTGCACAGAAGGACATTATTCTGCATTAAGAGAAAAGGAGGAACACCCCAGCCTTTCACAACAAAAAACAAATTTGATTTCTGAGTTTATCTGATGAAATGAAAAACCTGAACATCATTATGAGCTGTTCTAACAATCTATCCATCTTGGAAATTAAGCTGACATAACTTATCTACAGAGCACAAAAGAAAAAAAAAAAAAAAAAGTACTTTAACTGGTTAAAATGAAAAGCAATTCTTTTGTCTCTGGGGAAAGGTCTGACGAAAACAGCCAAATTCAATTTCACTTTAAATCCTACTTCATACTCTCTCTCAGTGAGGGAATTTTAGAAAGAGGGATAAAACTAAAACTTTGCACATTTGTTTACTCAGGAATTATATTGTAATACAGATCTGACCAAAAAAAAAAAGAAAAATGAAAGTTTGTCATTTTATTGATTTTTTTTTTTTTTTTTTTAAGTCTCAAACATTCCATCTAACGTCACCAGACGGCCTTCAGTGGTGTTCTACCAGACTTAATACCTTTGTTAAACACCACTATATTTCTGGTGACTGTACAGCCCGTAGGTTTGTTTTGGTCATAAAACTCAGATTGTAACCACAAGCAAATTTGTCATGTGTTTATTCTAGTGCTGTCAAATTATTAAAATTTTTAATCAGCTTAATCACAGGGTTAATGTGGATTAATCAATTAATCACAAGTATACTTGATTTTGCATGAGCAAACAGATTCAAGAAAGAAGCGAATATATATACATATGCACTTAACGTGTTTGTTGCAAACTGGGCGACACCTTAGCCGAAGTACTAGCAGAATCCCCGACTCACGTATGCTTCATGTTAATGTGGTATTTTAATCTGGAAGTGCTTTGGTGAAAAGAAAACTCCTTCCTACAGACTGTGTATAATACTTTGTTGGCTGACTGTTCCGTCTCTTTTTTTCCCCCCATACAGTCGCAGAAAAAATAAGACCATCAAAAGTCATCAAAACAATGGTTATGCAATCAAGTGCTAACTCGTGTGTATCATGTGACTAGAACAGACAAAAGAAAACATGGAATGAATAAAAGCACTGTTTTTGTCAGTACAATGACAGATATTGATGGAAGAACTG
>JAPQRP010000008.1:15667878-15679017 GCA_037367295.1 Apogon hyalosoma | reverse complement strand
CATTATATTTGTCCAAACAAATGTACCTTTAGTTGTACCAGGCATTAAAATGAACAAGAAATTGATGAAAACAAGGGGCTGTCTAATAATTTTTTTCCATGACTGTATTTCCATCTAGAGGGTCAAAGTACTGTTTAGCATCTTCCGTCTTTATGGGTTGGTTCTGCTGCCTGTCACTACCGGATCAACTGTCCATTTGTTCATGCACAACGGTAACTATTTGTAAAAACTGCCCCACATGCATTGACAGAGACAGAGTCATTCTATGCTGCAGATGGGTTAATGCGTTAAAATTTTTAATCAGATTAATCATGATGCTGGATTAATCAGTGTTAATTTTGACAGCCCTCGTTTATTCCAATGTATGCTAATAAACATTACAAATATAATAGAGCCTTCACCACAAGTAGGGATGGGAATCAAGAACCGGTTCTTTTTGAGAACTATTTCCCAGTAGCTCGATTCCTTGGAATTTTTGGCCTACCTGGTTATCCATTCTGCCTTCGTTGCGCATGCATGATGACGTCACATGTACACTGCATTGTTTTGGTCAGAATGTAGCCAAGATGGTATTGAGGCAGAAACACTCCAACAAGATGACACCAGGGCCACTTGTAACACTGTCAAAGCTTCCATTTCTTCAAAGGGAGGAAATCCCTCCAATATGCTCAAACATGTGTCCTGTCCACAATTCATTTGCAGGAATGTCACATATTTGATACGTTACTTAGCGATGCTTGTGAATAGCGGCAGAGTGAACACCAGGGCGTCATCTGGGCCTGGTTCTGGTGCGGGCAATAAACGTCTTGCCCCCTCAAATAAAAGTCTCTGAAGGTAGGAGAAAGAAAATGAGGTGCACAACAGCAGGTCCCCCCCCCCCCCCCCGAACCGGGCCCAGCGTCATCTGTTATTGTGCATACTGTATATCTTATATTTTCTGTGCAGACGGGAATTTAAAAAAAGACAGTTGATGCAAACACACCCGTTTCTACTCTTATTCCCTTGCCCAATTACAATCGATAAGGACTTGGATCGATAAGCAAAATCGATAATGAAATTGGCATTGTTAAATTCTTATCGATTCCCATCCCTAACCACTAGTGTCCCTGTGGCAGAACTAAAACTATAGGTCATTGTCAGAAGGAGAGTCTCAACTTGGGACAAGTTTCAGTGCTTGAATAACCACTGCATAAATGATAAGATCCAACTAAACAGTGCGACATATTGGTAGCTGATAACACTGAACTTCTGAACTTGCCTGCCCTTGCTTCCAATTTAATATGCACACATGATATGCTTTGAACATGAACTGTTGACTGTTCTGATTTAATAAGACGATATAAAAACTCTTGTTCAGAATCTTCTCGTCGCACAGCGTCTGTAGTTTTGAGTTCTTCAACATTATCAGTGCTTCTTTATAAATATCTATTCCCGCTAATGTTATTAAGGATATTAAAATATAGATATTAAATTAGTTTGTCACCTAGATGTGTCATATCTGTATTTATATCTTATAATAAGAAGCCTATCATGCATTTGTTGAATTAAACTAATTTTGTACAGGAGCCAGCTGGGTAATTAGCAAGAATCCAATAAATATTCATTTTGCATATACCTAACAAGGACATGCCCAAAGGTGTAGAATAGGACTCCTCCAGCATGATTAATGCTTAAACACAAAAATCTCAATTGATTACATTTAATTAAACTGTTAATGAAACTACATGGAGTGCATATAGAAGTAAATGACTGGTAAAGTAACTTATCACTGCTTTTAGAATGACTCAAAGAATTTTTATCAGGCTTCAAGGCTCATATCTGACAAATATTAATGATGTTTGTTATTTTATCCCTCTTTAAATTACTTTGTGGTGGATTATTCTATAAAATGTTTGTCTGGATATTTGGCTGCAGCCCTGTCTGTGTAAACCTCGTTAACTGAGCTGCTTCTTGTCTTGGCCAGGATGATTTTTACACTCAGTGAGTCCATGATTTTTGGAAAAGCAAACTGTAAATAAACCAATGCAGAGGCCATGCAATCATAGAGTCCTTCCTCCCTCACCTGTGACTTATTTACTCTACTGAGCTGCCGTCTATGAGCAGACTCCACAGGACAATGTGACACTTGTACAAGAAAAAGTATGTAAATGCTTTTAAATTTTCTACTTTTCCTAATTGTAATATTACCTTCTTTATTTTGCATTTTTTTCAGTGAAAATCAGGTATTTTCCAATATTTAATTGACTGATCATGTAGAGGTTTATAAAAGCTATAGTTGAGGGTTATTATATCAGAAACAGAGAAATGTGAAGAAAAAGTGACTTTCAGCAAAGACATCATTAACTGAACATAAACCCAGCATCTCCATCCACTGTCATTGATCCAACTCCGTGGGTTTTAATGGTGAATCAATGTTGTAGAAGATGACAGTGTTTCCACGTTCACTACGGAGCCTCTGAACATCCAAATGGGTCACAACTGATGACCATGAAAAGATGACAAACCGCATTTTACACCAATTATTTACATGCATTGATAGGATTAGTGGTGGATCAACAGCGATTAAATAGTTTTTATCATCTTCCATCAATCCAAACATACATTTCTTGTCATACAGGTAGAATAAACAACTTTTCCTCAGTCTGCGATACTTTACACTTCTACCGGACACATTTTAAAGTAGAAATACTACATATAGTATCTAAACTAGACATACTACATATAGGTCCTTTAACACATATAGGTGATGGACATTCAGTGCTGTTTCAGCCAAATTTTCCAGGTAATTGGGTTATAATTAGTGTTCCAACTACATATAGTTCATAAAGTACCTAAAATTACTTTAACCTTCCATATGTACAATGGAAAAATACACATTAGTACTAACAAGTAAGATTTTACTGCACTATGAAGTACATTTTCCTGATAAATGCATACTTTCACATGCTTTAGGTGTTTGTAAGCACAACATATACTTAGATTACAATGATCTAAGTCATAGTGCTTTTTCAACCACAGTGATTTCCATTACTTCACACATAATAGCATATAGATAATTCAGTGGCCCGATGCCAACCACTTGACATCATATAGACACGACACTTTGGTTCCAAATGGGCGGTAAATGTTTTTACTTGAAACATCCTGTTACGCAAGAATAGAACATGCGTTGAAGTGCTATTAGGTTCAAATGATTAAGAAAAAAAAACTGACTTAATCTAAAAGTTGTACAATTCATACATGCTTGGTAATGACCAATAAACAGTCAATAAACCACCAATATACTATAAAAACATAAAGGTTTAGAAATGACAGGACTGGTTTTATATCATGTGGAACTGAAACGGATTGTAAGGTCTGGGCGTGAGATATGAAAACTGCACTCCTCACACTCATAATTTCTTGAGGTTTGCTCCCGGGAAGACCGTTTTGATTTCCCATCAGGCATCACTGCTACACAACCACAGACAAAAGGCGGTTGGACCGGACCCCAATCATAATATGCCTTTTGAGATGCTGTCTTTCTAGCAACAAAAGTGCAAGATCCTCCTCAGCTTTAAGAAAAGTCAAAAACACTGACAACAGATGCCTCTCATGGGTTAGGGTTAATTGGTAATTGGTAAAATTGGTGACGAACATCATACGCAGCTTCAAGCAATCAAAAATGTAGCAGGAAAGTTCTAAACATAGACTTATGCTCATTACTAACCCTAACCCTGCTTTCAAGATGCTAGTTACCATGATCAGCAATGACAAGGTAAGCTAACGTTTCTATGACTAGGTAGAATTCTTTATCGATTACGGATTTATCTACTGGTGTCCTTGGTGCCGCGCCCCCTGCGTGAACATGTAAAATGTTGAAAAAAATGCAAGCGTTCGTGCTGGGATTTGAACACCATAGACCGTAGTGTTAGCGAAGTACATCCACATTTACTTTGGGGAGCAAATGTATGTGTCCCAAAGCTCTCCTATCTCTTGTATGTTATTATTTGACTTTGGGGGGGGGTTCTACTGCACACATGCCATTTATGATGAGTCTAACTCAAAAGTAATACAGGAGTCATGTAATGCATTACAATTCTAAGACAGAAATCTTCTAAGAGATTTCTTTTTCTCAATTGTCAGAGATGGAAAGAAAGTAAATTCTTTTACCTCAACACGTTTCGGCTACAAGCTGTAGCCTCCCTCAGAAGGGTCACTTGATGTTAATGTGACATGTCGTTGTCAGCTGTTTTATCCTGGTTTGCCAGACAACAGGGAACAATTATGCCCCCTACTGCCTGGCATCCCACAGAAGACAGCATCCCAGGTGTGGGATAAGGTGTAGGATCCCTCATCCCTGTTTATTGTCCTCAGGGCCTGTTTTCTGATTTCTATGTTCTCCCTGAGCCATCGGTGGCATTTGTTGGTTTCTGAGCGGATGACCATGGCTTCTTCCAAAGAAAAAGAAATCTCTGTAAGTTCTAGTAGACAGTGTGAACCTAATCGGACTAGTAATATTGTAAGGTAAGGAATTACTTTTAAACAACAGTTACAAATATTCTGTAATGTATTACAGTTTGGAAGTTGCACAACACTGTTCACTCAAAGAATGATGACGGCTTGTAAAGAACCAGTCATTCGGTTTGTCCCCTTTAGGTACAAGGCTACAGCAGAAAGAGTGTGGATACAATTGAAACTTGTGATTTCGGTTTCTCAGGGGATTTACTGTAGAAGTGCAGAGCTCGGCCCGTTCTGTACCCACACTCTCTCCTAACTTGCCAGCAACACATTAAAGTAAATGGTTTGTCAAACTGCGAAGGCCGTTTACGATTTGGCCTTCCTCATGGGGTTAAGAGTGATGAGATTTTGATCCCTTGTGTGAAACTATTAGCTCCCCTCTACCCTCATAGCACAGATGGTAGTGCACACTTCACTCTCCATTTGGCCACAAAATGGGAGGCTGGAGGACAACCAGATGAAGAGGGGCAATTTCAAGCATGGGGGAAGGAAACAGGCGCCACTATCACTTCTATCACCTTTGACATGGCAAAAATCATCTAAACTGATGGGAACACCTCCAAGGAAGTAGCAGCCACACAAGCAAATACAGGCTGTTGTTATGACTACATCTGTCATCTAAAAGTGGACTGGGGTTTACTGACATCCTGAAATGGTCGACCACCCGCCAGGACTTTAATCAAACCCAAAACCAGCCAGACTTTAATTCCAAGCACATCTTTGAAATGTATTTCAGGCATTTTCCTTTGACTGGAATAGCTATCTGATACTTACAGCAAAGAAAAAGAGAAGCAAAAGCAGAAATGTGTAGAATATAACATGTGGCCACATCCCAACAAAGACAAAGTAATCCAAATTCTAATCACGTTTAAGTCGGCTCACAGTTATGTAGTAGTTGCGTATTTGTAGTGTGTAGTAGTTACAGATCAGCCGTGGCAAGAAACATAGATGCTAAGCTTCTCAAAGTGCAAGACTGAAATCTTATCTGACAGCCAGATTGTTTGAGCATTGGGGTAATTACTCAGGCACTGGTAGCCAGTCTGGTGGAAATTTGTCTCGATTATGCAATGAGTCAAGCAACATACTTGGGTTAAAACCAGGTCTAGTCAGAACATTGAAGGACAAACTGGAAAGGAAGAGAAAGTCTTGATGACCATGTTGACTAAAAATAAAGAGTAAAGCTCTAGTTCTACCTGTGAACATCTGGTCATTTCTGATCATTAGCTGAGGTGCTGATAAGAGAGGGGTAAACATGACAAATTCATGGGGCCCAGTGGATATAGGTTAGAATTGTATGATATTATTGTAAATATGTATTGTTTTGCACTTTGTCTCCTCTTTGTTCTGTGTATGTGGCAACCAATAATTTCCCATCCTGGAATTAGTAAACTATTTCTGATGCAGACTAATATTCATTGAAAGTGCAACTTAAATCCTTAAGAGGAGCAAAATCTCAAAAGACGATGAGATGAATGACATAAATTAAGACACTTATAATGAGGATACTTTTTCTATCTTTCTACAGTTTTGTGTTAGTGGTGCACCTGCCCTTTTCATTAGAATTGGGGAATAACATCTGTAAATTTGACTAAAAAACAGACTTCGCTCACCGTGTGCAAATGCGCCACATGAAACGCATGGTTGCAGCCATATTTACTGCTGTAACACACTAGTTCCAAAGCTGTTTTTCTTTTCCTGTTTCTTTTCTCCTTGAAAGCTGAGCCCCTGCCACTCACAGACACAAACCAAAAGAATTGATTTAACATTTATCAGTTTCAGTTCTACTTTTTTCCATGCGCTTAGCAGTGATCAAGATTCATTTTGAGGGATTAGGAGCTCTCACAGTAACGGCTACTATTTTACATGGTATTGGTTTAAGAAAATATAGAGTTTTGATAACCTCATAACCTGTATTTAAACTTGGAGATATATCGAGAGCGCAACCTCATTTACAATATAGCCGACACAAAACAAAACATTTAAAACATACAATGGACATATCTGAAATACCAAAAAGTAAAAGTGACAAAAGGCAAATTACAAACAAAGAAGTCTACTTAAAAACAGGAGCAGCTGGAGGTCAAATAAGATGGATTTAGATTATGGATTTAAAATGTAAAATATTTGAAACATAAAATGCCATATCAGAAGTACCAAAACGGAAAAGTGATAAACTACAAACAAAGACATCTACTTAAAAACAGGAGAAGCTGGAGGTCAAATAAGTAGTAATTAAGGATTTAAATGGTCCTAATGATAAAAGTGAGGTACGTTTCAGATGGTTTTGGAGTGTTCCAGGTTTCAGGTGGACGGGAAGAAAAAAACTGGACTTTCCCAATTCAGTATGCACTAAAGGAACCTGCAGCGTGAGCCAGTCCTTCGAGCGAGTGTGATATTGACTTGCATTAAAAGATACTAAAAAATTAATATAAGATGGTAAAAGACCAGTGAGGGCTTTAAAAACAAATAAAATCTGATTTCTACCACGCCTGTTGGATAGACTTTAGAATAAAGGTCGTAATGGTGAGTGTTGTAGCCTATAATTGGGTTATTGAATCACTTCAATCTTCTCTCATCGTGGTCATTTGTTCAGGCAGATAATTCATACATGTTGTGTTTATGAGTAATGAAGGTGTTTACTCCAAAAGCCAAAGGCAGTCGAAGAAAGACGTAGAAATGAAAGCGCATTTGGATTTTTCCAGAGGCAAACTTTCGAACCGCCGCTGTTCCATTCATCTCAGAAGTTTTACCTCCGTCACTTCTAAGCATTTGACATATTTTCTCTTCTCTGCTCTGCCAGTGCTAATCCCTGAAGAACAATATCCTCTTTCTCTCAGGACTGGAGAGGTAAGCCTCCCTCCACAATGATCCACTTCAAAGACAGCGATGTGTTGTGCTTGTCTTTGCTTAATGGCATTTACTTTTGCATTAAAATATCAATGTTACATGCAGAATCCAAGCATTAATTGGCATTTCAGCAGGTTGTTAGCAAAGGTATGGGTATTTAACTCATTGGCTCAAACATAATCTATTATGTTTTTTTTTTTTAATAAAGAAATTTCTAAATTTCCAAAGAGCCGCCACTGACCAAAGGTATCTGATCTAAAACCTTTGAACCGCTAATCCCATCAATACATGTAAATAATTCAGATAAAATGCAGTTTCTCTGCTTTTCATCTTCAGTTATGACTCATTTGGACGTTCAGAGGCTCCACAGTAAATAAACCCACGTACTTTGACAACAGTGGTTGCATACACTTGTTTTTATGCTCAGTTAAATATATTTTGCATAAAAAAGTCACTTTTGCTTCAGTTTTCTCTGTTTTGATGTAATAAACTTTTTAATTAGTCTGAGCTTTTATCAACGTCTACATGATCACTTAAATGTAGGAATATACCATACGTTCACTGAAAAATGCAAAATGTGGAGGATAGTATTATTATAAATGGTAGTAAATGGCTAAAATGTTATAACAAAAATAGTTCTAGATCTTCAAGGGTTAAATAAATGCATGCATTTGCAGCCCAGCGCATTTGTCAAACATTGCTCTTACATGCTGATTCTGTCAGATATAGTTGCCACATGTGTGAGTCAGATAAGACGGTGTTGGAAAAGCTTCACTGATACAAACTGATTGTATGGATTTATGAGCCAAAGGGTTAGTTTAGAGACATCTGAAACGCCTCTGTTCTCTCCCTTAACCTTGTGGCTAATGATGTGTAATTTTCATGGTCACACTTTGTGAATATGCAGATGGCACCAGACCATAAATCTGGACTCAGACATGATGATGAGACATTGTCTGAATCCAAATTACTAAATACTCAGTTATAGCCCTAAATATTTGGCCTTTAGGAGGTAAATTACAAGCCCAAGGCCCCCAGAGTCTGGCCAAATACAGAACTGTGATACAGTCTTAGTCCACCTTTAGCTTTATTGATTTTGCAGGGTTGAAATGAACATACAGATTTAGCTAAACCCACTTTTATTAGTCTTTGATTCATTTATTTGTATATTTTGGACCCTAATAGTTCAAAAAGTTTGAATTTGAACCCTAAAGGTGCTGCAAAGCTATCTTTAGATTTATTTTGGCAAAAACAGAGTGGATTTCTACAACCGGTTTTAATTCCTGCTTAATTTGTTAGGTTTTATAACTAGTTACGTCACGACATTTGCACATATAAGGTCAAGACTTCCGATGAACATTTCTCAGAACGCCGTAATTGTTTGTCAGCAGCAGCGGTTGTGATCCACACTGAAAACATGTCCAAACTTGGAGGTGATTACCTAACATGTTCAGTTGTTGGTTGTATTAACACACACAAGTGGCTGAACGGGACAGAGCAGCACGGTCAACAACCTGGAGGGGGTGTGTGCGTGTGTGAAGTGACTCATTTGCATTTAAAGGGCCAGCGCTCAAAACCACCTTTCTCTTTTCATTACACAGAAACAGGGTTGAAGATGGACCTGTGGAGTTGAATTAATGAAGAATTCAGACCCAAGCAGAGCATTTACAGTTTATGTAGACCACAGGGACATGGTTTAAAATGCCTAATTCCATTTTTTAAAAAGCTAAATATCACTCCTTTAATGTACACAAGAAATATGTGCACAACCTTAACCTGAACTAAATGGGTTGTAAAGCTTATAGTCACTATTTTGTTTGACCTCTGACCCCATGACAAGAAGCAGGACAAACAATTACAAACATCTGACGTGTTGAATGAAACCTGGTATAAAACATCAGAAAACTAGAAAATCCGTCCATAACTTTTTCAGTTGTCTTGGTAACAAACAAACCCCGATGAAAACATAACCTCCTTGGCGGAGGTAATTAATGCCCTGAATCTCATATTGTTTGAACAAAAGGGTTAAAGACGTAAAGTGCAAACTCACACTAAATACTCCCACTTTGGTTTATAGAAACTGTTTTTCCCTGAATCTTTTTGTTTTTACTTTACATATACTGCCTGTCCAAAAAAAAAAAAAAAGTCACATGCAATATTTCACTGCACCACCTTTGGTTTGAATTACAGGAGACATTCACTGATATATTTTTTACCACATAATGCTTACATAGTGTCACAATAAGGTTGGTAATATTTTTTCCATCCATAGTTGCAGTAACCCAAACAGAAAAGACCCAAACAGCCATTGGTGACCAAAACCATCTAACAATCTAAAATGTGTAATACCTATTAATCCACTAATCTTATCAGTCCACATAAATAATTGGTGCAAAATGCAGTTTGTCATCTTTTCATGGTCATCAGATATGATCCGTTTGTACGTTCAGAGGCTCCGTAGTGAACGTACAAACACCGTCATCTTCTACAACATCGATTCACCAGTAAAACCCATGGAGTTGAATCAACGACAGTGGATGGAGACACTTGTTTAATGCTCAGCTGTTGATATATTTGTCGAAAATGTCACTTTCTTCAGTTTTCTCCGTTTCTGATTTAATAACCTTTGATTTTACTCTGAGCTTTAATGAACATCACCCTGATCAACAGATTCAATATAGGAAAATATCTCATTTACAACTGAAAATATGCTAAATACAGAGAATACTATTATCATAAGTGGTGATAAATCACTTAAGGTTAAATCGAGAGAAATTTTTATTTGGAAACTGCCACCAAAGAAGTGCTGGGTCTTTATGGGTTAATATTTGACTACTGATGATGGCGAATCAGACCGCTGTATCAAGTCTTCATCACATCCTAATTTAGAGTCTGGACTTTATGGGGACTAATTCATGTGTGAAAATAATCTCTCATTCTTCCTGAACCATTCTGTCACAAGCCTGATGATCCTGATCAATCCTGGCATTGTCCAATATTTATGACGTTAAAGACATGAGAGGTTACTGACTGCATCAGTTAAATAACCTGTTCCAGCTGAAACATTATTAACCACTGCAGCACTTACCCATGGAAGGATCTGAGCTATTTACTTAAGTTAAATCCAGTGAATGTCTCCTGTAATCAAAACCAAAGGTGGTGCAATGAAATATTGTATGTGCGACTTTTTTTGGGCTGGGCAGTGTAGATCCAGATCAGATCTAAATAGAGACTGACAAATGCATGTGTGGTAGTTAGAACTTTACGAAACCACCAGAGGTGTCAAGTAATGAAGTGGAAATACTTTGTTACCTTACTTAAGTAGAAATTTTGGTTATCTATACTTTACTGGAGTAATTATTTTTCATACGAATTTTTACTTCTACTCCTTACATTTTCACGCAATTATCTGTACTTTCTACTCCTTACATTTGATTGTGGTTGGATGAGAAGTATAAACGTATACCATTCCCACACCCTATTAGTTTGTGCGTGATCCATCGCACCTGACTTCTAGTACCATTACAATACTTATATTTAACTAGTCATATCTTCCACTCCATGAAACACATGTTAATACTAAGTAGTAACATATATGGTTCTTTAATACATTTGCATTGGACTAAAATGCGTTCATTTTCAATGAGCATATATGCGGCTGAAATAGGTAACCTAGTGCATCCCAAATTTTTCACATTATCGTCATTGTGGCTTTTAGAAAAATGTTTGTTTGCTTTTTTTTTTTTTTTTTTACTTTTTTTTGTATTTTTTACAATACAAAAACAAAAATAA
>JAPQRP010000008.1:15654362-15667778 GCA_037367295.1 Apogon hyalosoma | reverse complement strand
AGTATCCTCTGAGACCAGGAGCTGAGGTAAGGACTGAACCAATTATCAATGAGCTGCTTAACCCTTAAAGACCCAGTACAAAAAAAAACCTAAGGGACATTTTGGATACATTAACCATAAAAACCTTTGTGACTAACAACTGGTTTTAGTGATGTGACATTGAAATAAAAATTGTCCATTTCTTCCATTTATCATGACACTGCTCTTCTTGAATCCTCAATCTATGGGTCAGAATCTCCATCTCAAATATTCCATTCACAATTTGTAGCCAGTCAGTTGTAGGAGGTTCTAATCCACACCATTTTTTTTTTTTGGTAATAGCCTTCTTACAGGCTGCTAATATTATTTTAAACAAATATCTATGATTTTTTCTTACATTATTACCAATAATACAGCCAAAATACATCACCAAACATGTTTTAGGGATTGCATAACCCAGTATCTTAACAATTGTTAAATACACATCCCAAAATGATGAAAGTTTAGGACAAAACCAAAAGACATGTGCATGATTTACACTGACATCTCCACATTCTGTCCAACAAAGTTGAACTCTGGACACATATTTAGCTGTTATGAAAAATCTAATTATATTTTTCCAGAAATGTTCCCTCCATGTTCTTGAAGAAGTGGTTGACAGTTCTCCAGATACTGATCCATTCCTCCTCTGAGACACATATTCCTAGCCTTTAGAAAAATGTTTTTTGGGAGATGGGGTAGTGCACTGTAGGCCCCTGTGGCGTCACCTAAGCTTTTGTCCTACTGGCATTTGTTTCCCCCTTACATTTACTTTTATACTTTAAGTAGTTTTGAAACCAGTACTTTTACTTGAGTAAAAAGTTAGAGTTGATACTTCAGCTTCTACAGAAGTCTTTTTAAAGCCTAGTATCTATACTCCTACCTGAAGAATGAACGGAAATGCTTTGGACACCTCTGTAAACCACCAGTCCAAATGTTGGCCTAGGGCTTTTTCACAGTACTGTTTAAACCGGTGATTTAAAAATAAATAAATAAAATCATGGAGTTTATTTCAACCCCAGACCTGGACCCAACCTCAGCACCAGACATAACCCATCTAAGATCAACAAAACTGCCCTCATCTGACTCCAAACCAGAGCCAGAGGAGCCTACAAGCTACAAAAGACCAACATATCTACTTTTCACAAACAATGGCCTGTCCAAATTCAGGGGCTGTGTTATGATGAAGACAACAAACATTATGCAATGTATTTATAGCACACATTGCAGCCAAAGCAAGGCTGTGAACGGAGCTTTTACTGTTGGAGCGTCGATGCTCAGTGTGAAATTTTAAAAACACCCACTGCCCTAACAGGTGCATGGCCTGCAGAGCCTCCCTCAAGTGTTTCAGTGTCAGATCATTGCAAACCAAAGCCTTGGAGTC
This sequence comes from Apogon hyalosoma, assembly GCA_037367295.1. Lineage (NCBI taxonomy): Eukaryota > Metazoa > Chordata > Actinopteri > Kurtiformes > Apogonidae > Apogon > Apogon hyalosoma. The sequence goes on along the minus strand of JAPQRP010000008.1, from coordinate 15,666,376 downwards.
AGAATAATGTAGAATAATACTAACAAATCTCATAAAAAGAAGAACTACAATGCATAATCAAACTGTCAGCTATTAAATTAATCAACAACTATCTTAATAATACATTTTTGGAGAGTTTTGCAAGAAAACAAAGCCAAATTTATCCAATTCCTGCTCCTTAAATTTTGATTATTTCCTGGTTTCATTTCACTTTTATAAGAGTATGCTGAATATCCTTGGGTTGTGGGAATAAGACATTTGGGGATGTAATTTTGGAATCAGGGAAATCACTTTTCTCCATGTGACATTTAATTGAGAAAATAAAACAGATTAGGTGACAAAGTTGTTGTTGGTTGTAATCCTGATTAAAAGTATTGCTGCAGGTTCAGAAGGTACAGGGAATCACTTTGGCTGCACATAAATTGAGTGGAAAAACTTTGGTGCAGCAGTGCATTTGGTATGAAAAAAAAAAAGGAAAAATTCAAAAAGGCAGCCTGCTACTCTGAAACGTCTGATTTTACATTAGTTTGTTTACATTTCTGCTGTGACTCATAAGTAAGTTTGAGTTCAGTTCACAGACAGCTACTGAACAAATGCTGAAGGAAAAAAAAAAAATTAAATAAGCCAGACATTGAAGCCAGCCTCTGAATTTAGATTAGATTTTCTCCCCTGGGAGACGTGATATCTGAAATTACTGACGTTATAAAAATTCCATGGCTTGAAAGCACACTCTTCTTTCTGAAAACATGTGTGTGAATATCAACTCATGTGATAGATCAGATTAAGACAAATGGTTGGAATAAAAGGCTGAACAATTGTTATCAGTGTCGGGAGTAATGTGTTACAAAAGTAAAACATCACAGTAACAGATTACTATTTGCTGTAACACAGTGGTGTAAGGTATTACTGATCAATTTTCAGTCATATTTTACTCTGTACATGTTCAATAGTGCTTGTGTTACAGCACACTTTGACCATAATTTAATTGGTCAAAAAAAAAAAAAACACAGTAAGACTGTGCAACCTTAAGGAATCAAAAATGCATCAGGATAGTTCCATTTCCTGTTGGTGTTCAGCCAATGGGTGAAGACAGCAGAGGACAGTCTATTGGTCACAGACACATATTCATTACTAACCCTAACTCTGCTTTACAGAAGCTAGTTAGCATGACCCCTGTGATCAGTAATGACAAGGTAAGCTAATGTTTCTATGACTAGTTAGAATTCTTTATCAATTGTGGATTTATCTACTGGCATCCAGGGCACTATGCCCCTGTTTGAACATGTAAAATGTCAAAAACAATGCAAGCGTTCCTGCTGGGATTGGAACATCGTAGACCAGTGTTACTGAGCTATCTGTCCACGTGTACTTCGGGGTACAAATGTATGCGTCCCAAGGCTCTCCTATCTCTTGTTTTTTTTTTTGGGGGGGGGGTTCTACTGCACATGTGCCATTTATGACGAGAGCCTGTATGCAACTCAAGAGTAATACAGGAGTCATGTAACGCATTACAACTCTGAGACAGTAATACTGTAAGGTGAGGAATTACTTTTAAAAACAAGTGGTGTCAGGCACAACAAACCCCGCCCCTCGCATGTATTGTAGCTTATTTTGGCATCGATCCAGTGGATGTCATATCTATGCATGTGCTGATGTTGGCATAGACAAATGTGGCCATTGTAAGGGGAAAAAAATATTTTTAAAAAAAATTTAATTTTGACTTTTCCAAAAATGTAATCACAACTATTCTGGGTCACTGGCAATCTATAAACCCAATTTGGTATGAATTCAACCAAAAGGTTTGCTGCTAAAGTGTTAAAACAAAGAAAACTGAACCAAAAACAATACCCCTTGCCTCCCCTTCAGGGGGCGGGGTAATAAGTGTAACTTAGTACAACACTGACTGTAATTAAACCATTGTCTTCCCTGCATGTCACTGTGAGTTAGTCCTTACCAGGGATGTTACCTTTGTTCCAGTAGTGTTTCAGAAAAAAAACAGTTCCCTGCTTGTTGTACATAAAAAAAAAAAAAAAATACCAGTCAATGGCACCGTCACGCTGTTAAATATCTGAATCACTGCACCATGTAATTGACCTTGCCCACTCGATAAAGTTTAGGAGTCGATGTTGAATGTGTGCAGAAAGAAATGCCTGTGTGGTGAAGTGCATTTGAGGAGATCCTTACATAATTGCATAAGGTTTTGGTACCAGAGAAAAACTATACACAATCCCAAACTAGCAGTTATTAATTTGGATACAGAACAAGAGGCAGATGGAGCGGGTAATTGTAAAGAGTCGCTGAACAGACAGCAGCGTTTAATGGAATTAAAAAGTGATTTAACCCCGCAGGCAATAAATCTTATCTGGTTTCCACAATATCCCCTCCCAGCAGAACTGAAGTGATGCTGCTTGTTCATGTATCTGTGTTTCCCTTGGAGAGACTACATCTAAGTGAAACGATATCTGACATTCAATATTAAGAGCTTAGCGGTATTAATTTTATCACATATTAAGATGATTTGCGCTTAAGTAATGTGGTGCTGCGTATTCTTATAGATAAAATAATAGAGATGGAAAGCGCAATAGAGTATCCTGAAAATGGAGGCAGTGGAGCCAAAATACTGGAAAATATGTTGTCAATCACCGTATTTCATCTAGAATATACATGCCTGGTACAACTAAAGGTACATTTGTTTGGATGAATATAATGATGACAAAAATACTTAGTTTAATTTCAGAGCTGATATCTACCCATTTTCCGTAATTTTCTTGATAACCAAAATCATTTCAGTTCTTCCATCCATATCTATGTTGTACTGACAAAAACAGTGCTTTTATTCATTCCATGTTTTCTTTTCTGTCGGGTTTAGTCACATGATACACATCGGAGTTAGTACTTGGTTGCATAACCATTGTTTTTGATGACTTTTGATGATCTAATAAGTTTTTTTCTGTGTAATAATTTACTGGAAAAAAAAATTGAGACAGATCCTGACTAAATTAGCCGGAAGAACTATACCTAAAAAAAAAAAAAAAAAAATTATCGTAAACCATCAACTCGGCCATGGTAATTTCTATAGCACATTTACAACAACGCAAAGTGCCCAAAGTGCTGTACAAGGATATAGGTAATAATAAAAGCTATAGTTACACTAATAAAAATATATGGATAAAGACTATAAGATACGCTTAGACTAGGAAGAATATTATTGTTATTAATTATATAAGGAGAAGGGGTGGGAGCTTATAAGTTATGGTTCTTCTCATTCCTTTCTGAACATGTATTATACGTCTCATGTCTTGTGTGTAAGTGTTTTGTTTATTTTCTTCTGTTTTGACATTCAAATGTGAAATAAATGCATCAATAAAGATATACTAAAGCTAATAAAACAGATACACAATAATAGGATATATAGTAAATATAGTATCTAAAAACACAAAACAGAAGATGAAACAAATAAGTCACACACTTGTATTAAAAGCCAGTGCAAATAGGTGCATCTTTAAAAGAGATTTAACCCATAAAGACCCAAACATCCACCAGCAACCAAAATCATTTACTGATATAAAATGTTTAATACCTGTTGATCCATTAATCCTATCAATCCATGTAAATAATCAGTGTACAATGCAGTTTGTCGTCTTTTCGTGGTCATCAGATATGACCCATTTGGACGTTCAGAGGCTCCGTAGTCAACGTGGAAACACCGTCATCTTCTACAGCATTGATTCACCAGTAAAATCCATGGAGTTGGATCAATGACAGTGGATGGACACACTTGTTTTATGTTCAATTAGTGATATATTTTACCGAAAAAGTCCGTTTTCTCCAGTTATCTCCGTTTCTGAAATAATAACCCTCGACTTTGATCTGAGCTTTTAAGAACATTTACATGATCAGTGAATTAAATATAGAAAAATACCTGATTTTCACTGAAAAAACGCAACATACAGAAGATAATATTATAGTAAATGATGATCAATCACTTAAGTTAAATATGAAAACGAAAGTATTCTGGAACTGCCACAAAAGTAACACTGGGTCTTTATGGGTTAAAGTGCTCAACGGGCTGCGTACATGATGGTGCAGAGTGTTCCAGAGCCTTGGACCTGCTGCAGAAAAGGCTCCGGCCCCTTTCATGTCTATAATCAGGGGATTTGAGGATCATGTTTTATTAACATTAACTACCATTAACTAACATTCACAGGCTTTATCACTCTGTGCAAATCCACCATTGGTTGATCAATGTACTTTATCTTCAACAAAACCTACAACCTGAACAAACATCATTTGTCCGTACCCTTTGGTATGACCCATAGCAGTGTTTGATGGATTAGCTCCCCTACAAGCAGCAGGACAAATGGCACAAAATGATGGATGTGGGCAGCAGGATATATTGCACGAACTACATCCAGATTAAAACGTACAGAATCACTGTTTTATTTCAGATGAGATGGTGACACAAGTGGGATTTCGTGAAATTCAGCCAAAAAAAAAAAAAGTCCTGGTCAGAGAGGATTAACATACTAGAATATTAGATGATGGTTGATGTGGGGAGCCATGTGATCCTTATGGGTCATGTATTTCGGTTTTGTTGGTTTTGGCAGCTCTCTCCGTTTCTTCAGTGCTACCAATTGCTGTGTGATGTGTTGATCAGCTGCAGGTGTGTGACTAGTGGAAGTTGATGCCGATTGGCTGGGAGTGAGGATATAAGATGGCTGCCCCCCCCCCAAACACACACACACCACCACCACCCTTCTTTTCATCCCCTACTTCTTTTCATCCCATTTCCAATGATGGAGGCCACAGGATTGTTTGTGTACCTTTACAGATTTCACTTATTTCACAGAAACTCTCCACAGCAGAGTAAGTAATGTGAAAGGTAGCAGGAAGTAGGAAGGAGAAGCCCGTTTTGTTTTGATATACATTTTGTCCTATTTTTCGTGTAGGAGTTGTCACACTGCTCGTTTTTTCTTATTTTATTTGACGATTAGGTAAAGATAAGGTTGTGACACATTTTTTGGGGGGCATTTTTTCTATCTCTCTCCAGCAAATAAATTGCTACCTTGTTGTTAATTCTGACTTTGGTTCGGCCTCACATTCTTGGGGATGGGACGAGCAGGGCACCTTTAAACACGTTGTGTTCAGGTTTCCCCCAGGCCAGGGACATGACATTGTTGTCGGGGGAAGGTGCATTCAAGAACACACTTAGGGCGTTTTCACACAATGTGCTCGAGTCCGTACCGTACTTGGATACGTTCACACCTTTCCTGCAGATGTTGCGTTCACAAGCGTGTACATGCGGCCCGTGCCTGAGTACGAGTGGGTGTTACAGGGCCGAAACAGTAGGCGGCGGTGTGGAAGGAATTCTGTCGCTATCTAACAAACGCACAAGTCAGAGGAAGACAAACCCTTACCTATCTGGTAGCCTGTCTGAGGCAAAGTGAAGAAGAGCCACCTTCGTTGTCCCCGATATATCACCGAGTGGTTCTTTCGGTAAGGCGAGCCCGTGCCGTGCCAATCAGGAGACAACAGGAGGCCGTCTACGGTTTCGTGGTGATAAACTCACTTCCATTGTCGGAGTGGTGATTAAGTCACTTCTGGTCTCCAGCACAGATCACTTTCACATGGCAACATACCGTCCTGGAGTCCATGCGGTCCGTAACCAGGACTACCTTCTCAACTGGACTCTGGTACGGTACTAAGGCGCGGAATGTTTGCATTCACACTGATAAAATTACGCTGACTTTGGAGTCCAGCGTACTCTGATACGGACTCGAGTATGCCGTGTGAAAACGCCCTTAGGACCAAAACCACCAATGAATCAATGCCATGTATAGCATCACTCACTGAATAAAGTACAGTTTAAAGCTCATCATTTACACACATCTGTATTACAGTAATAATCATGTCTTCTTCACACTAGACACTTATTTTTGACAGTTACTCGAAATAACACTGTCTTATAAGCTTCATGTGCTGCATCAGCTGATCATTTACATTATAGCTCTGTTAGCTTAGCTGTTTGTTGACAAAAAAAACTACCACAGTAAAACTACAATCTAGCTCCATTTTTGACTCGAATTTCACCCACTCAAAGCTGTTTCTTAGTGGTTCTCATCCCATCTGATCACTTTCTGATGCTTTTCTGATGCTTTGGTCAAAGGCCCTGTGGCGTTAGTTTTTGTCACTAAGGGAGACAGACAGAGTGACTCACTACTCCCTCTAGTGGTCACATAAAGCCTCCAGCCCTTTGCTGTACACTGGCAGAACTTCACAGCTCTTTATTCTAAACACTAATGATAACTGTCAGTCATATACAGTAAAAATACTACATGTGGCCCCTTTTCAAGCACATTTGTCACGTTGAAGCAGTAACAGCTTCAGGTTTCCTCACAACACTCGCATACTCGGTCACAGCTGGAGAATGAATTAATGACATATTGGAGCCAAACTACATTTTCCAAATTCAGATTTTAGGCAAAGCACAGAGCAAAACTCCTTCACTTCTCCAGATTAATGTGAAAACAAGCAGACAGTGACACACACGCACACACACACAAGAGTCAAGAGAAAAAAACATGAAAATCAACTTTAGTTTCAATGACAAACTTAGAGTAAAAAGTGTCTGCTACAGCTAAGGCAACAAACAAAATAAAACATAAACAGGATGCATTTACATTAAACAGCTACACCTTATTTCTGAGGTCAGAATTGCAATGCACCTTGACAACTGATATTGTTATGGGGGTGCTTTCAAAGCGGATTGCAATAAAATGAAGTCAGTAACTTTACCCGACAGGATCATTTCATTTTTATTTCTGCAGTTTTGTTGATTCCCTGAAAGTGCGCTGCTATCTGATTATTGGTTTCAGACGTCTAGGCAAAGAAGACATATCTTTTTCTGTCAAACTCCAAAATTGAAAACAGCAGCATCTGTGCAATTCCCATCACACCTAAGACGACCTTTTAACATGACATCTATAAATAATCTAACAGTCTGCTGACTATTACTGCCAATGTCCCAAAAGATCCAAATAGACACTTCAAGTACTGTAGTCTTGACCTTCGATACATTTATGGGTGAAATGACAGTGTAGTTATAAAATATTTCATTTTAACAGTGATGTACAATGGCATGAAGATATACAGTACCTGGACCTCACCGTGGTGGAAATATACAAGACGTATAAGTTAGCCTGAGGCCAATGCATACCTGGGCTACACTGGTAACAACGCTGCTTTCCCATGAGAAGTGACCCAGAACAAGATTAGAAATTCACTGTACTATAGCTTGGCTTGTTTAAAAGTCCTTTAAAAGAAATTTGACATTCCTGGGCGCATGCAGTCATCCGCTTATAAACAACAACACAACACTTGCTGTGCTGGTGGTGAGACTTTGTATCGACACAGTGTTTGAGTCAGAGTTGAATGGTTTAAAGAGGTAACATTTGGGTTTTACCTCCACATGAACTCTTCACTCTCCCTTATTTATTCACACAAATTCACTTTGGATTTCTCTCTTTCAATAAAACAGCATCACTGGATTTATTTTCATCTCTGAATACTACATTAAAGCAGGAGGATAAACCATGTTTGACTGCTTACCTTCTGAGACCCAGGAAAGTGGAAGTTTTAGCTTTTTTACATTAAACAATTGTCTTGATTGGAAACTGCACAATGCAGCAGTTTTTTTCAGATACATTTTAAAATATTTTTTATTTATTTATTTATTACTGGAATGTCCTTTGCAATGGATAGCATTTTTTTTTTTTAAAGTAAAACTGAAACTTTTGTCCCCTACAGAGGACAAAAATGCATTGCTGGGTCTCAGGAGGTTATAGATAGACCTCCGTCACAGTTAACATGGCTCATGTTACTGTGTTGGTTTTCTTGGAGAATTTCCAGAAGCCCCCTGGTGGGATGTGAAGTTACTACAGGCAGGGAGCAAGTGAACATTGACCAGAAATAAGCAGAACTTCTCCACTTTCCCACATAAATGGGAAAACAAGACCTCCATTTGAACATCAGAAATAAACTGGAGAAATGTGAGAAATTAAGTGCATCATAACAGATTATTGTAAAATATTTGTAATTAAATATCTTTGCTCTAAAAAAAGATATTCAGGACAATTAAATGACAATAAGTCAAATGCTGTGAGTAATATACCATTTGATTATTCTGACCCTTTTTTTTTTAAACATTTTATTATTCTGACCCATTTTTATAAATGCCTTTTGTCTCATTGTATTTTGTCACTGACAATCGTCAATGCAGGGATCAAGTTAAGTCATAGATTGCATAGGAGGTAATCAGTAAACAGATGAACTGTCATCAATTGGGTTCTGAACTGCTGTTTTGAAGCTGGTAATTTGAGATTTGGCCATTGCTGCGTTTGCTTTTTTTGAAGCTAGAAGTGACCATATTTGGACATAAGGGGGTGGGACCACAGGAGCCCAATTGGTCAGAGGTGAGCTAATGCAAAGCAATAGCATTATGAGTCAGTTAAACTCTAAAGTCTTGTTTTATTAGTGTTTTATTAAATAAACCAAAATCCCTAGTCTAATTTGACAGGAATGGGGGGCTCTAAGGCTACGTCCAGACTACAGGCCAATGTCGCAATTCTGTGTGGCAGGAAAAACATATTTACTTCCGTAAAGACAGTGCGTGGCTGAGTGGTCACATATTACGTCAGGATCTCTTTTGTGCGTGCGGGTCACTTCAGGGTCATTCAGTCCATCAGTCCATACTCAAAACTGATAGAAGTAGTAAGTCATATCAACGAGCATGCAAAAACATTGGATTTGAACAAAAAAAATCCAAATTGTGCTGTAAGACCTGCCGTCTGAACGTAGCCTAACATGGACACCGCAGATGTCGACGGCTGTACTGACCTTTTGATCTAATTAACAGAGGAAAATGTAAAAAGATGCTTTCATGACCCAAGACTCCTATATTTTGTATTGGGGGAGGGGTCTACTGCGCATGCTTCATTCATGACAGTAGTCTATATGGTAAAGGGAGTTCAATCTAAACTGAAGTCTAGTCATGAAGTGCCAAAAGTGTATTCAAGCAGCATTTGGGTCTACATGCCAGAAAAACAAATGGGCAGCCACAGAAGGTATGGAATGCATTATTATACTGTCCGAACTATAGGTTGTAACTGCCTGGACCGAATATTAAATATCTTGGAGTTGCCGTGGAATTCAGCCAGTGATTGAGTGAATCACACAAAAATTGTCAAACAGGTCTATACCTCTACTGTATCCTGTTGTTTCTCATTTTAAATCATTTGTAATGGATTGGAATTTAATGCCCTAACTGAGGACAACCTTATGAAAACCAACTCTTTGCTTTGATTCCAAAAGTGGTCTCATTAGGGAGGATACATTATATTCATTTTATTAGTGTATGATCATTTAAAAATATATATACAGTTTTATATGATTTGAAGCATTTGTGTCAATTTTGCTTTACTTCACCCCATTGAACGCCCCCCATCCATGTAACCCTCCAACGAGAGTACAGCCTCATGTCACCTGTTCAACAAAAACTTTCAGAGCCATATTGTCCTCTCATTTGATAAAGAATTGAACATATTAACACAGAAAGTAATTAGATAAATCTTCAATTATACGGCAATTTAAACAGTATTTAATTCACAGGCATTTTTACTACAAGAAATAAGTTTAAACAGCTCAAGTAATTTTAAATGGAATGATGGGCCTGAATACCCATGAATCAAACACTGGTTACATATGCATTCATTATAATATGCTGCATATATATATATAGTCTTAGTTTCAGATGTTAATCAGAGTTGTGATTAAAATTTGTCTCAAAGTTTTTGCAACAGTCTACAGTTTGGTTTAACTAAACCTGTGACTGCCACCATTTGCAGCCTTAAGGATATTTCCCAGTGGATGATCCGTCTTTTACTGACTTCAATACAGGACAGTGTCTCTAGTTGGAAACATGAAATGGGCATCAAAGAACTCAGAGGCAAAAACTTAATATTCAAGCCTCAGTCACCTTAAACTTCTGAATGCTAAACATTTTCCACATAGCACAGAAGAACCTTCAGCAGTCGGTGTCTAGAGGAAGACCTCGCTGCAGAATTCATATGAAGTGTGCCTTATAGAATTATAAAAGCTTTCCGAGTTACTGGGGCCATTTTATCTTTTCAGCTTTTCACAACTCAGTTGAATCGCTCAGAGAACTCACTGAAGCAGGGCACGACATTAATGCACGACCACACAATCTGACTTTCAGCGTCCATACACCAAACTACATACCCTAAACTAGAACACTTTTCCAGAGTGTATGCCAAAGCTGTAAACTGCATTCGCAAATGCCGTGTGTTTTTCTTTTTTTTTTTTCTTGGTTGAATACAGCTTTGCATTTTGTCTGAGGATGTAACTCATCAGTTTGAAAGGCCACGCTCCTTTTATTGGGAGTCTCTTAGGCGATTTAAGCTGACAGGTTTAGGTTCGGCATAATGCATCGGCAACGTGTCCTGCATGAGCAGCTTTGGGACGGACCGACGCGAACGCACGGAGGAATGGAGTGGAGGAAGTCAGCAGCAGGGGAGGGCTGCAGGATGAATGAGCTGCACAAAGACAAAAGGGGAGCAAATCAACAATCCAGAAAATGTGTCAGCCCACAGGTGCTTGAAATGAAAGGTTATCTAAACTGAGATATCAAAGTCCCGTGCTTTGCCATCAGCGAGCGAACCTGGGTACAGCTCCAAATTAACACAGCAGCACATTGACAAAACATGCTAATAAGATCTATTTGCTTTGAAGAGAAAAAATGATGACTGTCCAGGCCCATCAGATAAATAAAAGCCAGCAAACCCAATTAGAGCTGGCTTTTATGATGGATGAAAAGCACTCACTGTAATGGTTTGTTAATAATACGCGCAACTGCCCCTTTGCACAACAATGGTCTAATTAGCGGAGACTGTTGGGATGTGACCTATTTGTATAAAACATCTGCAGCCGCTCAAAATCAGTGTGATTCACTGGTGTTTGAAGCACCCAAATTGTGACAGACGAGAAGGGGAGAAAAAAAACGTAGGTAGCGAAGCAGCCGTGTGACTGAGTGCTCGGCATTGTGGGTAGGCAGCCGTGCGCGTGCTGTGGGCGGACAAAGTGCCAACATGCCAGGCATTCAATCAACAGTAAAGAGAGGGCTTTGTGAAAAATAACTGAACTTTCTTGTGCCATACATCAGCTGCTTATCAAAACGAATGTATAATTAGTCGGCATATGAAATAGCTGCCAATTATCAGTAATTTTGTTTGGTCAGGGCACACGGTGACGCACAGTTCACAGGAAAATACAGAAATATCACTGCATCACATGTTCACAACAGAAAAGTAAGACGCGGTGCAGAATGTTACATCACTCCTGAGTACAATGCTTTTTCTGCTGATTTTACACCACGTGTGGTTCAGTTATATTGCTTTTCTTTCCCGTCTGCATCAGTGGAGATGACTGTCCCTCTGTTATTGCTTATGTTCTCACTTGGTCGTCTACGTTTTGATCCAAGACGTGGCCCTCACAGATAGTTTCTCCAGATATACTCTTTAGTACAAAGCACACACCCACTCAAACAACTACAGAGCTCATTTTCTGCATTTCCTCTTGCATAACGTCAGCTTTCATGTGCTTCTTGAAACAGTTTTTAGGGAAACAAAAACTACAATCAGTCAGTGTTTTCTATGCATGCTTTGAAGGTGTTTTAGAACAAAATAACTCATCTCCACGCTGAGATTTGGATTAGGAGATTGGGTTACTGCTGAATCAGAACCGTGGTTATTGCCATGCAAGTAAACAGGGTTCACATTACTAGGAATTTGCTTTAGTGGTTTAGTGCATACATAGAACATGGAGTAGATAAGGAGTATGCAGTAAAAAATAAAACAAACAAGATAGAGTTATACTGAACTATCAGAAGAAGACTGATAGTTTGAAGACTGTAAACCTGCAGGCAGATACAGGGGAAGGAGTCCAAAGAGGAAAAATTATAT
>JAPQRP010000008.1:15626042-15654262 GCA_037367295.1 Apogon hyalosoma | reverse complement strand
GCATTGAGCAGAGAAACAGGAATGACTCTGTGTAGGGTCAACAGGGGGCGGCAATCCTCCCCTTCCCTGTATTTAATGGTAAATTGCAATCAACATGTGTGTGTAGCGTCAAGGGGTTACAGCATAAATACATGTTAATTGAATAAATTGTGATTAATGCTGCAACTTTTCATCCTTACTCCCCATAATCAGCAGGTTCAATCCACATCCTAGCTTCTATACATTTCTAAGCCAACCTACTGAATTTCATTAAATGGTCTATACGTAGTATTTCTGGTTTCAAACATTAAAAAAATGACCTAAAATTATCCTTAGAGCAGTGTTGTTCAACCTCAGGGTTACAGCCCCATGTGGGGGTCACCTGAAATTTCTAGTAATTGATAAAAATAATAAAATAAAATACAATTACGAATAAAAAATATTTTGAAACGAAGCACTGTGGTACTGTTTATCTGTCAAATGTTCATTGTGGTCGGTTTCAGATGCTGCAGCTCTTTCATTATTCTTAGTTTAGTTCTTGTTTGTTCAGTATTCATTGTCAGTCTTGTAAATCCAAGCTGGACTGACTGTACATATCCTGACCAAGGAAAATCAAATTCTCTTTGTGCAGTAAATCTCAACCTTTTTCTTCCTCCATAATAATATACATTATATAGACTAAATGCCGTCTAAGATTAATGTTTATTTGCAACATAGTATAGCAAACTATTACATGATCAAAAAGAAATTGATTTTAGCAACAACAACAAAAAAAGTCTCTGTTTTGAATGTCTGGGGTTGCCAGAAATGTGTGATGTTAAAGTGGGGTCACGAGCCAAAAAAGGTCGACAACCACTGCCTTAGAGTGTTTAGAAAAAAAAAAGTCCTGAAGCCAAAGATGCGTATTGGATTGTAGAGATTAACTGAATTTATTTCCAGCGACATGTCCGAGGATTTATATGACCACTAGACAACACAACACACAAGAGTAAAACTCAAAAGCATAAGAACTCAAATAAATAAGATGACCATTTAAATGTAAAAGAGGAAATAAAACAGGTGGGTAGACAAAACCAAAGTGGAAATGTGATGTTATAGTTCTTACAGATTGAGATGCACAGTTGGAAAAGGTGATTAGCATAAAGATCAGAAGCAGGGAAGCAGAATGTCTAATAATTAATTTAAGGCCTTTGAAGCCAACATATGACTTTTCAAAGCGAAGCAAATCCACACATTGAATTACTGAAGCGCTATGTGATAAACTAACCAGTCAATAGTTTAAGCGCTAAACATGAAAAGCATTTGAGCAGTTTTACGGTGACCTCCGAGTTTTTACAGACGTACATAACTGGGATATCATTATTACTGAGAAATACGATTCAGTGTTGATGGAAAGGTCAAATCTTTTATGAATCACTAATATTCTGTTTAGTTTTTTCTGCTTCACTGCTGTTTTAGAAACAGCTTAAATTAGCATGTTTTTTTTGCAATTTTTATACAACATGTTAAGTGCACATTGTAATGTATGCACATTATTATAAGGCTCAGTATGCAATCTTTAGTGGTGAAGCTGCATCTTAATTGCTCTACCCAACAGCATCCGCTAAATTGGAAAAATCATTTACTGACGGCAGGAAGAAATAGGGATTTCTTCCTTTTGATTGAGATCAAATGTGCGATTACATGCTCAAAGAATCGAATCAAAATGTATTTTTTTGGGGCATACGCAAAGTATTTTTGTCCATCGTTTTCCAGGTTTTTAAAATCACAGATGATCGAGATAAATCCACAGTATGTTCCGACGAAAATATCTGCCGTGTTTTCTTTTTATTTTCCATATCACAACCCATTTGACCACAATTCCTCAAGACGGATCAGCGTTGGCTGTTAGCAGTTCCCAAGTTGCTACATACTGTAGTTTGATCTGGAGCTTCTGACGCACGTTTTCAGTGTGAAGGGTATAAGATAGAGGTCAATGCAATCCCTTTGACCTCAAAAACTGACAACATGGACCAGGTCATTGTGTAGCAAAACCCTTCAGAGGTAGTTTGGGTGGTTAACAAAACTAAAGTTTGCTCTTATTTTATCCTTTCTACCAATCCTTTTCCCCAACCCCTGACCTTCAATCAATGTGTTAATGCGGATTAATCCATCAACATGATTAATCTGATTAAAAATTTTAATGCAATTAGTCCATCTGCAGCACAGAATGACTCCGAACATCTCTGCCAACGCATTTGGGTGCAGTTTTTCCAAGTAGAGTTAGCGTCACGCTTGAACAAATGGGCAGCTGATGCGGTAGTGACAGGCAGCAGAACCAAAACATAAAAATGGAAGACGCTAAACAGCACACTGACCCTCTGGATGGAAATATGAGGACAAAAAAACCCAAGATTGCTGCAGCAAAAAAAAAAAAAAAAACCCAATCACTTGTAAGTGGCTTCAACTTGATCCACCGGTGCTGGAGGACTGGTTTTAAAACGGTTGATGAAATTCACAAAATGGAGAGATTAACATTTATGCTGAGGCTGCAAGCTGAACTTTACATAAAATGGGGCAAATAGATTAGTATTCTAAAAACAATTAATGTGTGGTTTGTCTCATAGGCCTGTGAAATGTTATATAAACTGCTGCTCGAAAAATTTTATCGTGCAACTTGATTGCCATTTCATAACGGTATCCTAAATTATCTTTGCAGTTAGTTTATGACTATTATCTACTGCTCATTGTTGTTATGTTCTGTATGACAAAATCATAACTAATAAAAACTTAAAAAATAAAACCCCAAGACGGAACAGTCCTCTGACAAAGTATTATACACACTTTGCCCGACGGAGTTTTCTTTTCACCAAAGCACTTCCATTTTAAAATACCACATTAACGCCAAGCATACGTTAGTCAGGGATTCTGCTAGCACTTTAGCTAATGTGTCACCCAGCCTGCAACAAACACGGGAAGTGCATATGTATTCCCTTCTTTCTTGAGTCTGTTTGCTCATGCAGAATGAAACACGATTAATCTAGATTAAAAGTGAATTATATTTAAACGTGATTAATCGAAATTAATCCACAGCAACCCTGTGATTAATCCGATTAAACAGTTTAATCATTTGACAGCACTACTTTTTACAATCCTCCCCGAGTTGTTTTCATTTCTAAATCCAACCAAACAGAAACAATGGCATTATCTCAATGTTTTTCAGAGTACCCCACAAACTGAAAAGTGATCCTCCAGTGGTACCCAGCACATTAAAATTAGATGCCCGGGCCGAACAGGTAGAATGCACCAAGTTCAAGGGAGAACGTGTAGGTCAGTTACAAAACAGGTTTGTTTTGTCACCTCCAGAAATTCATCATCTGACCAAATATTTTCCTGTTGATCAGATCATAAAAGGTTTACACTACATTCTGACAAAGTTACTTCTGATCATTCAGCTCTTTCTGAACAAAGCATTAGACCCACTACCTCTGCAGACACAAAGGACTCATTCTTATAAAATGAAAACAATGATTCTTATTTTCATTACTGTTGAATTAACTGAAAGTATTAAATTTAATTTCTACAAGTAAATACCTCTACATCTTTTATGCTGAATCCTTAACTGAAATATGGCACAGATTTACCCACTGATTTGAGATATTTTGTTATCTCACAACAAAAACTTTTCCATGGTCAAATTTTCTAAAAAATTGTGGAATGAAAGTAGCCTGTTATTGTCACTGATAACAGAAAGACTCTTTCAAAGCCTTTGAATTAACAAGACAAACCACTTACAAACTGGTGTTGATTCTGTAAAAATACCAATTATTCTTACTCCCAGAATGGTCATAAAACACAATCCTGTGTAAGTTTTCAACAGCGATTTCTAAAATTGAGTGATTTTTTTTTTCTTTCTTTGCTCTGAGTCGTTTTCATATGTCATTACAAGCTTTCACCACTTGTTACATTACATTAATTTACCATTGTATTAATGCATTTGTGTGCAAAACAAACAAAAGATGTGCTTTGAGTAGAAAAAAAATTAAAAACATATGCCAATTTGGTTAATTTAGCCTTGAATGACAATTTATTACCTAATAAGGGGAATTTAAAGAGCATTAAAGGCTAAGTAGGCTAGTAATGCTCTTTTAAATCACAGTTTCATTCAATCTGTGTGATCATACTCTTATATGGGCTTCAAAACTATCCAACTTGTGAAACAAAGCACCTTCCCAAGAGATAAAATCCTTCACAAAAACGAACCTTTCGCTACGGCAAAGTTATAGAATTCCCCTGAGTATATGGTGCTGCAATGTTCACTGATCCCATTCACTTGAAACATATGTTGGTTTTAACTACACAGGCAGACAAGGACATCTGAGTGCACATCACCGTGGTTGATGTACAGGTAATGAGGCCATCGCTCTGTAGCACAGTACTGAGCAAAATGTTAAAAAAAAAAAAAAAGGCTCATTTTTTCTTCTATGAATGTCCATTTTTCGTGTTATACTGTAGAGTAAACAATGTAGAAAATAGAGGAATTTTGACAGAAGTATAACATCACCAAAGGAATAATGATGTTGCATGACAAAATGATTACGGCTAGAAAACACACAGTTGACAAGAAGCAAAGTACGCATTTCCTCAAAGCAAATCTCAAAGTTTCCGAATAGTCATAAATTATATAACACAGCTGCAGCTCAGTTGTTCATCTGTCAAAGCACATCATCATTCCATCAAGCTGTACTATTCATAGTCAACAGAGGGGTGGATGACATGGAAGGACACCAGAGGACAAGCTTGTCTCAAAGTGAAACAGTTTTCCGTCCTTCGGCGTTTGGTTGTCATCATCCCAAGCTCAACATTCAGAACTCCTGCTCTGATCTCCATCAGAAACTACAGTGGGATTGGCATTTTACTGCCTCTAAACAGCCAGATTTATCAGGCTACACTCAATGAGATCATACCAACCTTGTTTTTAATGGAACAATCAAGACTGTGGAACTCACTGCCTGTAGACCTGCGAGTCCTTACTGACCTGTCCCTGTTTAAGTCCAGGTTAAAGACAAACCGGTTCAAACTGGCTTTTAACCCTTAGCACTTTGACAGTAGCCGCTTTTCCATTAACCTTCAAATTATATGAATATAACTTGCGCATAAAAATTTACTTCTTGGAAAAATGACAAATTCGCCAAAACAAATTTTTCGATTAAAAGTTTTTGAGCTGGCAAGAGGTGGTTTTTTTGGGCATAGCACGATTGGTATATCACACAAAACCGCAATGGAAAGACCTGTTTCCGCAACTAGAGTCATGTAAAAAAAAAAAAAAAAGATGCCGACAGACATTACAACAAGCAAAGAGTTTTAAAAGAAACACGCTGCGGCATGTGTGGACACCAGGAAATGGAATAATTATTTAACATTTAGTATGGGATAGAGGGATAATATAATAATGAATATATCTATAAGTCAACACGGTATTTGTGTTTGTCGCCATGTTTATGGAATGACTTCATGTCAGCTCGTGATAAACAAATCATCGTATTTGTGATTTAATGGAAAAAACCAACATTATGCATTTCTGGGTTTTTTTTTTTTTACATTTAGTAAAAATCTGTAAAGTTTTGTGCATATATCCAATGGAAAAGTGACTTCTCTTAGGTTTAAGTCTGTGGTCTTTTCTGTCACTGTGTGTTGTGTTATTGTTTTATGCACTTTTATAGTATTTGATAAACCTGTTTTTTTTATAATTTGATCATGTTTTTAGATGTAAAGCACTTTGGTGTTCTTTGTGTTGTACAGTGCTATATCAATAAACTGAGTGAATCAAGAGGCTCATACGAATAGCAAAGGTTGCCACCACTTGCACTCTGCGAACGTTAAGCTGGATTTATGGACGTGTGTAGCTCTGTGTCACGTAGGTGCACAGTATCTGACAATAGCGTTATGTGCTCTCACATGAGCGTACTGTAGCGGCGTTGTTTTGAGGAAGTGTTGTAGTTTCCCTTGCAAATCAGAAGGTGGCAGTACCCATTTCAAAAATAGTGGCCGACATGGAGCAGCGTCTCCATGAGCTCATAGAAGTCATGGAAGATATCGTTCTTTTAAAAAGTATTACAGCATAAGCGACAGAGAAGGAGGTAAAGTAGGAGATGGGCCACACAACCGCTGAATGAAAATAGGTTAACGGGGGAATACCAAAATCTAATTATGGATGATTCAAATCAAATAAAGGCACAATTTTGTTAAGTTATGTAGGTTTATTAATGTGCATAACCACACAGGTTTTTCCAGGAGCAAAATGTAACGGACAAGAACAAAAGTGAAATAAGTAATGAGCAAAAACAAATGAACTATATACAGTGGAACCCCACCACATTTGTTGCTGTATAGTCCTGGCGTCACATGATCATGCATTGGCCAACCAGGAGGGTCTCTGCATTACTGTGCTGCGTCGTTACAATCTGGAAGGAGGTGCACGTCAAGGCTGTGAGAGCCAACGCGGGGCTGTCCGAAGTGACAGCGTAGGTAGTGACGCGTGACGTCCGCGTGACCATAAATCCAGCTTTAAAATGCACTCACTGCTGGTTGTAAAACTAGCCTTGCTCTCACCTTGTGTTCATCAAAACAAAAAAACCTGTGTTTCTCTGAGCGGACGGCTTTGGTTTGAGTTGTTCCCTAAGGTCAATCTAAAATATAACACCTAAAAAAAAAAAACTGAATTTTCAGCATTTAACCTAAAAGAGCCGTAGTTGAACTTCAGCAAAAGTGACCCGAGTGCTCTTCAAAGCTTCAGATTTTGCAGTTATCATGCATCATATGCAAGTAAAGCTTTCCAGTTAAATATGCAGCACAGTCCAGATTGCCCTTCATGAACATTGTATACTGCTAGCACCTGAGCTGATATCTGCATTTGCTGGGTGCATCACACCCTGTGGAAACATAAGGCTGTGAAGTTCAACTTTGAAGCTTTTATAGATTGTTTGTCTGGAATAAAAATCCGGGAGCTCATGTTTAATTTCCTCTGGCAGATGGTTCATTCAGATAGATTTCACAGATTTCCACTTGACTAAGCCCGTCATAGGCCGACTGCAACCTTTCACAGTCATGAAGAAAAGAATGCACACCCTCTTTGAATTCTATGGTTTTATGCATCACGACAAAGTCATATGGTCTTTAACAAGATCTAACATTATTTAAATCCATAAAACATCACACAGATTCCACCATGCTGTTATTTAACAAAGAAAATTTAAAAAAGCCAAAATGGACATGTGATTAAAGAACACATATGGCTTCCTTAGTCCCGTTTGGATGGATTGCCAGTAAAAGCCCCTTGTCTCTAAAAAAGAATGCTGCAGCATGGCTTATGTTTGCAAAGTTGCATCTGAACAAACTACAAGACTCATGGAACAATGTTCTTAAGTATATTCTCTGGACAAGGGGGAAACAATACCACATTTGACTTTGGATCTTGAGAGAGCTGTACACAAGCAGATGCCTGAAACTGAACCAAAGCAATGTTGGAAAGAGGAGTGGGCCGAATTCCTCCAAATTCTGCTGTGTGTTTACGGCTGAGGTTAGAAAAACGCTGTGTCCACACGAAAGAATATTTTCATGAGCGGATATTTTCTTCCTCTGTCCATACAGCCTTCATTTTACAAGATCTACATCCACACAACAAAGCAAAAACATTCAAACCATAGCTATTGTGGTCCAAACTTGACCGTTGATAAGACCAGATGCAGCAGATGCAAAGGCTTTAATCTGTCATGAACGTGAAGCAGCAACAATGAGCTCAGATGTAAACTTGCATTACCTTAAGTGTTGGTTGTAGAAGAGTATTCTTTGTATAATGTAGATTTGTCCATAACATCAGTCTGGTTCATCTCCCTAAGGTATCAGTGCTGACCACAATCTACTGCAGGTCATGCACGGATTTATACACCTGGATTTGATGTTTCAGGTACAGATTCACTACATAAAAGCAATAACAGACGGGAGCAAATTTTTTCTTTTTGTGACCTAAAACACCATTTGCATGTGAAAGAGGCCCAAATGTAAAGAGAAATATCCTTTTTGCAACATATCTGCATTAATGTGGACAGGGTATCAGACAAAAAAAAATAAAAAATTCCCCTCGGAGCTACTGGTATTCAGCAAACCAAAGGTGCTCATGAAGAGGGCATGAACAATTGGAAAGAGACAAAAACCCAGGCACTCACCTGGTTAGAAAATTTTAAAAAGCCTTTATTTCATGAGGGCCTGTAGAGTAATTCATAGGGGCTGGAGTTAAAAACACACCAGCAGGTGTTGGCATGTTCTCTCTTCAGGGTGTTGACAAAGAAAAAGACGGACTCTAATTTATACTCCAACTACAGGTGTGGCAGCCAGTGAGCCAACTGTTAAAAAGGGTGTTTTTTGGCACTAGGGGGGAGTACGTAAGTAGCCAAGGATAGAATATGTTGAAATTATAAAAAAAAAAAAAAAAAAAAAGTTAATAATACTAGAGTTCTAGATTTGAAGAAACAATTTTGAACTCATAAATAACATGATAAATCAAAATCTTCATTCGGGCCCAGGTGTTCTGTGGCCTTGAGAACATACATCCATTTAGCTTCTCTTTGTTTGAGGAGTTGGATTCCGTCCCCCCCACCCCTGGCATCTATTGTAACGGCTTCAGTGTCAGAAACCTTCAGGGTCACGTCATTTCCACGATGAGCCTCCACAAAATGTTTAGCCGTAGGGTAACAGATTCCTAGTCCGAATGGCACACATATGTTCAGCCACTGTATCTCTAAGCCTCCTTTTAGTTAGACCAACATAAAAACACCCACAGGGGCATTCAAGGCGGTACACTACATGAGTTGTGTTGCAGTTTATGAAACTGAATGTGTCCTATTTTTAAGAGTGTCCTTAAAAGTGTCCGTCTTGACCATGTTCGCACAGTACCTACAATGGCCACAGCAAAAGTTTCCTTTGGGACGAGTGAGCCCAGTGTCGGGCCTTGAGGCTGGAAGGTAACTCCTATTATTAGACAAATTAGATTAGGTATAAGACAATTTCAGGATCTGAATCACATGAGGGCTTTTTTTTGGTCTTAAGTAAAATCATAGAATTAGAAGAAAGTGCAGTTTGTCTTTTCTTGTGACTGTATCTGAAATGGCAGGGTTTATACGATGACTGGCTGAAGAGTGTGAAGGCACTTTTGTAAAAATGACAATATGGTTACGACTTGCCTCAACTTAACTGGACGGTAGGCTATATTTTATCGAAAACAAAATGCAGGTTTATTTCGTCACTGGATACAATTTGAAATGTAACAGAAGCAAAAAAAAAGTTTCTTTCAAAGTTTGTCTATTGAATAAAATGTTGAGTAATTGGGCAGGTCTGACTAACAAGACTACTAGGAGTTTTGTGAAGCAAAGGCTACATTAAGTTTTCTGTTTTATCAAGTTAGGTCATTAACTCATCCATCAGGTGTCCAACCATTTTGCCCAAATGCAATGAAGAAACTCAAAACAGTGGGACCAAAACACAAACTTGAGGCTTTAAAATTTTACTCCAACCGCTAGTGGCCGATATCATTGAATTATTCTACAAGCTATGAGTACATGTTAAATTTCTCTACTTCTTTTATCCTATCTATGAACACATCCTACATATTTCATTGCTTGTCTGGTTGTAGTTCTGTCCAGAGGCATTTCAGTCTGGCCTGCCTGAGAACACCCTTTGGAAGCCAAAAAAAAAAAAAAAAAACGAACCACGAGGTCCTGAACAGATTCTCATTTGAGGATTGGCCTGCAGACTCCAGGCCAGTGGAAGTGCATTTCTTATTTACTTTTTTTTTTTTTAACTCAAGTCACAGCCATGGGGTTACACAGACCCAACAGCAAGAACAGAGTTCCATTTCAGCACCAGACTATTATAGCAGAAATGTTAAGATGATCATTTTCCGCCACCGAAAACACATTCAACATAATGGAGACTGTGTGCATTTCTGGCACAAATCCTCGCCTGCCTGCAGCCTAGACATTACTTTATTGTTTTCTTATCGGGGCATTTTCAATTCAAGATGCAATTTTTCTTCATGGAAATAATCTTCTCTGGTCCACTCTGCTGCCTCTTCTGCCATGTTAATGAGAAACTGTGCTCAAAAAGACAGATTTACCTGGATAGGCCATGGCTGGATGCATGAATAAATAACAACCTTGGTGATCCCAAATAGAAAAGATGAATGCCTTTTTCCTGCCCTTTTCCTTTTCAGATTCAATTGTGAAGGAAATACCTCACATTTTATACGCACTTGGTAACACCTTCCCATTGAGTCTCTGAATATGGCTTCAGTTTTTAACGGTGACTATACAACAGCGGTGGTAATATGTGCATTTCCCGTAAAAGGCAGCCAAATCTCATTATGTGTACAGTACATTGGCAGTGATGCAAGTTTTCAGGATGAGGACTAAAAGATATTACTACTTTCAAGATACTCGGTGGGAAATTGACCTTACATTGAAAGGCAACGAGCACACGCAGAGCAGGGAGACAAATGTAATAAATTGAATCAGAAGGTGAATTAAAATGTGCCGATATGAATATAGTACTGTGCAGATTAACTGAGCTTGATGGGGAGTTTGGAGCAAAAAGTCATTTCTTATCTCCAAGCTAATAAAGCAGACAATAACAGCACATGGTACATGAACCCACCATTCTGTTAACATGAGAGGAATATCAAGGCCATTTAAAGCAATGCTGCACAATGCCTGTGTTTTCTTAAGTAAATAATTTTCCTAAGGGGATAAATAACACAATAATCCATCTGTCTGTCTTTAAAAGCGTATGACTTCATTTTGCAAGGCAGTTTCACAATCCCACAGGGGCAGTTTTGGTTCAGTTGGTAAATCTGGCATCATGGAAATTGTTAAACATGACAACTCTCACACACTGTTTTTTACTGGAACATTGGTATTTGTTGTAGAAACTATTGATAACGTTTGTCACTTCGAGGACTTCCTGGCAAAACGTGATGACTGACCTTGAATAATGCCATTTAAATAAGTTTATAATCATTTTTAAAGTGACCACTGCTAATGTTTTAGCCTCCAAAGTGCTCAGAAATCAATATTTGGTGGAACGTTCCTCGTTTGCAGTCACATCTTTCTTGTGTTTTGGCATGTTCGCCAGTCTTTCACATCACCGTTGGGTGCTTGAGCCACTACCTGGAGCAGAAATCCAAGCAGCTCAGCTTTGTTTGATGGTTTGTGACCATCTTTCTCTTGATCACATTCCAGAGGTTTTCAGCGGGGCTTCAGTTTTTTCTTACAGTTGTAGTAACTCACAAAAATTGCATGTATTTTGCCCTTTGTAGCTCTCCAAACAGATTTGAAGTTGATTTTTAAAAATGAGGCATTCTGTGATGTATATGCACAAGCAAAACAGCTATTCCTCATCAAAAGAGTCAGTGAGGGATTCTGAAAACCAGAGCAAGCATACCCATACGACACAGTCGCCTAAAATATTGACACTGCTGCAGAGTCTTTTTATGTCTGTTTTTCAGTGCAGCCTTGATCCTACTGGGCATCAAGTTCACTAGAGTTACACAGGGATGTTCCTCCACTCTACTGTGACGACCTCTGTGAGCTGCCTCATGTTCGTCACATTGCATCTCAGGAGAATCCACAAATGATGGACTGGGTTCAGACCAGGAAACATGCCAGACCACTCCTTTAGACAGGCACTGGTCTGCTTGGAGTGATGCTGTGGGTTACAGTTGTGCTGAAAACAGATCTTTGACTGAGCTTTAACAGAGAGTACAATCTTCTTCAAAATGTTGCAAATCATCATGGAACCCATAATTCTAACCACAAATTTTAGCTCCTAGTACCAGCAACATGCACAATGGAAACTCTGAAAATAAACAAAAGTGTTGAAAAATGCTGAAACAGACACCACTTAAAACAAGAAACCAATATATTACATAGAAAACAGCAACGCTAGCAAACAGGAATTTCAGTGCAGAGGATGCATTCACTCATCTGAGCTAAGGTATGTCCACCCATTTTCTGAACTGTTTGATCCCTGTGGGGGTTTCAGGGGTACGTCCTAGCTTTGATGGGTGAGGGTGGAGTACACTCCAAAAGGTGCTGGAATCAAACCCAGTATCCTCTTGCTGTGACTCTGAAGCCATTGTATAAACAAGTGTACAATACCGACATTGACTGTTATGATGGTAATGACCCCTTAACCACTCCTTTTGAAAATAAGGCCTGCCCTACACCTATACCCCTATAGTAATGTGCATCATAATCCCACTGACACCATTGCCAAAGGCCAAATTTGACCCATCAACCCCAATTTGACCTTGAAAATGACGGTCAATGTCAGCTTGCCAATGAACTCATCCAAGAGCTTCCCAAGTTGCACCCAAATTCCAAACAAGATCAGATGATTAGGTGAAGAGTAATTGTGTGGACATTGATGGCTTATGACAATATGCATGATCTGCCACTCTCTCTTTTCAAGTCCAGAGTAAATGTTAACAGACAACCCTTACACAATTTCATGATGTTACAGAAAAGCGAAGCCACCTTCCGAAGCTTCCATGACTCAGAACAGTCGAACTGAATCCAGGTCACAGCTCAAAGATTTCGATTAGTGATTGGTAAGTACATCTGTCACTCATATACATGACCCCACCCACTGTCTGAAAACACCCGTGATTGGACAAAACCCAAACATATCTGTTTTCAGGCTGGAAAAAAAAAAAATAAAAACAAAAAAACAGAGTCGTCGAAGTAGGAGCCTTATTTCCTTTCAACCCCCTTCATTTTTGATAAAAAGATGCAAAAAAAAAAAAACATTATCAAGCACTGGAACTGTAACAGAACAGGAACCATCATGGTATTAAACATGTATCAATACAGCTTTTATTTGCCGACTTTGAATTCCTTACAAAAACACTCTTGGCTGCTATTTAAATACTTCATACAAAAGCTTTCAAGCAGCTCAAAAACCACCAATTAAAGAGACAAAAGACGACGCGTAGGCTATTTGTTTGGGTAGGATGTCTCTGTAGATCAAAGTGCCTCGGATTCTCGTGCTTTCTGACGCACATCCAGAAAAGCTGTTTGTTCTTTCCAAAGTTTGCCAAATGACAAATCAATATTGCTGATAGATTTGTCACCTTGCAGTTCTAGACAACCTCCTGCTGGGCCCGGCGTAACACGGTCAACAGTCCCGAGAGACTGGGAAATTGTCTTGAGGGAAAGAAAAAAAGATGAATGTTCCATTTTATGTTTTTTCAATCAGGGTTCTGAAATAAACAACACAAACAAGGCTAAATCAAGCTCTTTCCTTGTTAGTTGCTGACAAAATAATATCGTGATGATAATAATCAACGGATATGAAGGGAGCGTCATGTTTGATAGCGTGCCGTAATGATCAACCTGTAGCCGTGGTGTGAAAGGTTGTAATTAGGCTGACACAAAACACTCAGAGTCAAAATAAATTGACCAGAGGAGCCAACTCCAAATCTTCAGACCTCATCTCCACTGAAAACCTCTGGAATGTGATCAAGAGGAAGATGATTGGTCACAAGGCATCAAACAAAGCTGTGCTGCTTGTTTTTTGTGCCAGGAGTGACATAAAACGCCCGACAGCAACATGAAAAACCTGCTGCAGAGGAAGAAAGATGTGACTGAAAATCAGATTTTCCCCAAGCATTAGTTTCCAGGTCTTTAAACATTAATATTGTGTTGTTGAACCCTTAAAAACCTTTTTTCTTTGTGGTTACTTCCAAATTAATTTTTCCTCTACGTTTAGCCTTTCCTTTAGAGTGAAAATCAGGTAGTCTCCTATATTTAATTCACTGATCATGTAGATGTTCATAAAGCTCAGAGAACGCTACATAAAAAAAGGGACTTTTCAGCAAAATACCTCATTAAGTAGAACATAAGAACAAGTCATTTATCAAACTACATGGATTTTGTTGAATTGTTGTCTAATAGCAGCCAGGTTTGAGATCGATACTATTAAAAAAACTGGCTACCGGTTACAGGCCACTTAGAAAATAAAACGGATAAACTTTGGGTACTTTTCAGATGGTGTGCTGCCAGTTCAGCACAGTGTTCATGTCTACAAGTTTAATTTAAATGTATTACACTATGTAATTCAGCTGTTTTACACTTATCAATCAATTACCTTAATAGTCAATGCAAGGGCAGGCAGACGCGAACACACTGAGATGCATTGGCCGCCATGATGTGTGCCTGCGTCTCAAAATGTTTTGTCCATTTTTCTGATACGCGACACAGTGGCACGTGTAATACCATCCTGATTCAGTCTCTGCTGTAGTTCAGAGGCCGGACATACCACCGTCTGTATTTGGCTTTTTTTTTTTTTTGTGTGCCAGCGATTCAAAAATCAACATTGTTATGCATTACAACCTGTTGTGTGTTCTTTGTGCTCTTAAACTGAGGGTCAGACAGGATGTTCACTAATAAAAAAGTGATACGGGCTCCGTGAGTTCCGATCGAACATTACCGATGGTTGTGTATGCGATTATTCTCTTGTGAATTGGGCGAGTTGCCAAGGTATTCCTACCCTTAAAATGTTCGGTGCAACAAACATCAGAATACACTCTTCAGTAGCCATTTTGACCTGAGTATCACCCAGTTTGACACCTGGACTGTACCCGACTCAGAGCTGCCCCCTATTGCACTAGCGATGTATTGC
Source organism: Apogon hyalosoma (assembly GCA_037367295.1). Taxonomy (NCBI): domain Eukaryota; kingdom Metazoa; phylum Chordata; class Actinopteri; order Kurtiformes; family Apogonidae; genus Apogon; species Apogon hyalosoma. The sequence goes on along the minus strand of JAPQRP010000008.1, from coordinate 15,639,571 downwards.
ATTTTACGTATTGCCCAGGTCACTTGCATTCATTGTGTTGACTATGAAAGGAAATGCGCTGCTTACACGCGTTGACCAAGTAGGCAGCCTAAGTGTTATTGTCTAATTGTAGTCACATCAGGTTTTTCAAAAGTGACATTTGTGGAAACAGGAGGACACTTCACAATAAAAGCTTTACAAAGCAACAAATAGCTCATCCACTGAAACACTACAGGACTTCCACAAAAGTATTGCATTTATAGAAAAGTGCACTACAGCACTTTTTAAATTGCTAACATGGTGGATGAAAACAATGCTTTGCACTAAATATTACTTTTTTTTTTTTTTTTAATCAAACATTAAACAGTAGGAATAAAAGGTCTGGTACCTTCTGCAAATGAAAGAAATTAAGACCTGGACTGCTATTTCAGTAATGTAGCATTTACCATATTTCAGACAATTTTTGGAGTCTTTTACCATTTTAGAATGGACAAAATAGCATCTGTATTCAAGTGATGGCCTTCCCTGTTCTAATACAATCACACAGGAAACATTTTTCACAATTTTTAGTGTTGAAATAAATTCAGTCATTTTAACATAAAAGGCTGTATTTTTTTATTTATTAATAATTTTATTTTTTTTATCATTATTATTATTATTATTATTATTATTATTATTAGAAATTCAGAATGCCTTGGATGTTTTTATCCTCATTTGACCCATGACTCTTGCCTATTGAGCATTCTGAAATGTTTTTCATAGTTCTCCTTCACCAAAATACACTTCAGATTTCTCCTTTTCAGACATTTTTTGGGTCAAACTGATTTTGAATTAAATGGCACACGTTAAGAGCAAAATGATTGAATTTTTAGAAGTTTGTAAATAAATGGGAACAATTGGCCTGATACAGAAACAGTTTCTTACAATTCTTTTTACATTATGTTTAATTTCCTCCAAATGCACAAAACAAAGTAGTAAAATCTGTTGACATTAAACACCAGATGGAGGGTATGTATAGTGCCTTTTGCAAATACTGTAAGAATTGAAGAAATCCAACAATAAAAGGCAACCACCTTCACCATGAGTGAAATCAATGTACTATTTAAACAAAACCCTAATTATCCAGTGTTTGGTATAATAGGAACAGCAGGACATTCAGCCTACCGACCAACTGACCAAGAATGGAACATTAAATGCTGTAAATGTCACGTCAGCTGTCACTACAATTAAAAGACAGAAGTTTCACATGAAAATAGACGCACACTGGTGACAATAGCTGGGTTTCCATTACCCTCAGAAATGCACAGAATGTAAATTACGCAACAGAAAACTGGTAATGGAAACAAATGTCACAAAAACAGTCAAAGATCGCAAATATACTGTTAATATGTGGGGATCGTGCTGTAAATATGGAGGGGGTCACATTGTGCACTTATGGATAAGCTTTTGCACTGGCTGGGCACTGAGGGTGTGATGCCAACTGTCGGGTGGTTCAACGACATCCTGTTGTCTTTATGGCCATGACTATAAACTGAAAAAAGTTTTTACGCTCTCATGAGGTGGTTTTTGAGATGTTTTGACAGAAGAGAACACGACAGTGTAATGGAAACATGTTGTCACATCTGTGCACGGTGGTTTTGCTCAGGCCAAATGTCTCCCCTATGACCCTGTATTCAAGAACAGGTGGTTCTAGTTTGTACAGGACAATAGACTCTTGCGTTTGTGTTGGAACTGCTTCCCCAGGGCAGGACAAGTCTGGTGCCACCAGAGGTTCAATGACATCACACAATTCATTAAACATTGCCCGGGTTATTCGGGAATGCTTGACCCACAACTCCATGAATTCCTGATGCACAGTTCTCTCCCAGAAATCCATTCTGCATGGCCGCTGCCATAAGTACAGACTTTGCCTTTACTAGGAGTCCGTATCAAAGTACGCTGGACCCCAAAATCAGCTTAATTTTATCAATGTGAATGCAAATGTTCTGTGCTCGAGTACTGTTGGGTTAGGGTCCAGTTGAGGCAACTGCTACTGGAAAATGCTCAAAAATCAATTAATGCTGTAATCCTTTTCTTTGCCTATATGTAACTTGTTTTAAGACTGTTGGTGACTAGACCACTTGGACCTTGTTAGGAGTAAGCTTAGATTAGGTTCAGGAATTAACATTAATATTATTTTGTTTTGTGTATGTGAGTTTGTGTGAGATCAATGTGCTTATGTAAACCTGTACTGTGAGACTGAGTGCTTGAAAAGGGGGGGGGGGTATTTTTCGGTTTGTCTTACTGTAAAATGTGTTGTGTTGTTATATGTGGTATTTATTCTTTGTGTCTGGGCCTCTCTCAAAAGCTCTTCAGCTTCCCAGGGTGTCCCATGTCACATAATGTAATGGTCTAACACTTGGATCTTTTAAAATGTATGTGAATAAAAATGAATAAATGAAAGGACTCCAGTACGGTATGTTGCCATGTGAAAGCGATCTGTGCCTGAGTCCGGAAGTGACCTAATCACCACTCTGACAATGGAAGTGGGTTAATCAACATGAGACCATAGACGGTGCTCCTGCTGTCTCCTGAAAAAGCATCGGATCCATGCGGCACAGGCTCACCTTACTGACCCAACCACTCGGTGATATATCAGGGACAACGAAGGTGGCTCTTCTCTTTGCCTTAAACAGGCTAAGAAATAGGTAAGGGGCTGTCTTCTTCTGACTTCCGTGTTTGTTGGATAGTGACAGAATTCCTTCCGCACCACCACCACCTACTGCTTCGGCCCTGTAACACCCACTCGTACTCAGGCATGGGCTTGTGAACGTAACATCTGCGGGAAAGGTGTGAACGTATCCAAGTACATTACGGACTCGAGTACACTGTGTGAAAACCCCTTAAAAGTATTTTAAATGCCATCCGCAGAGAGACAGGAAGCCAGTGTAAAGACCTCAGAACCGTTGTGATGTGGTCAACTGTACTGGAGCAGCAGCATTTTGGATCAGCTGCAGTTGTCTGATGGACTGTTTAGTCAGACATGTAAAGACACTGTTACATTAATCGAAAGGACTGAAGAGAAATGCATGAACCAGTTTTTCCAGGTCCTGATGACACGCAAGTCCTTTAATCCCAGAGATATAAGAGAGAAGAGAAAACATCAGAAAGCACAGGCGATTCCCAGAAACAGATGAGTTCCAATAAAATAAAAAGAAATGACCCGTCTTTTCATCACAAACATCCACACGGAAATGCATTCATATGCGCAACACCCTCAAGAGTCAATGTCATTAGCTCCGTAAAAGCCCACTCCATTTCCCCGTCATCTGCTGTGGATTTACAAAGAAAGGCAAACACAGTCCGTTAGCTCTCCAGCCAATTAATATGTGCAATCATCCTGGCTTCTATTGTGTTTACCTAACGTGATATGCTACTTATCACAATATTTACATGACAACACCGCCTGTACGGCCCCTCGCTGAGTCTCGTATGTGGACTTCAGTGAGAGGGATGACGGCAGAATCTCTTTGTCTCTTGGCTGTTTGAGTAGGCAGTCATCCTGGACACATATTCAATTATTTGACAAGAGGAACAGCTTGGAAACGACTACGCCAAGTAATTCCACTTTCTATAATATTCACATTAGGAGCGGAGCTGCTTTTTCCTGGCTGGAGATACTGACATGGAACAATTAGCATATTTGCTTGTGAAAAGGCAGAGGAATTTTGTAAGTCATTATGGCCTATTGATTGAGATTAATGCCTAGGTTTATGGAAATGAACTCTAAAACAATAACCCATTACATTGGGTAATTGATCATTTGAAAAATCTATAGCGGTCCTTTCCCGGTGTAGGAATTAATGTCTCTGCGGGCTATAATTCATTAACTGCTTTGGAATATATTTGGCATTTATTAAGAGAAGTTAGAATGCAGAAAAAGAGGAAAATCTCCATCGAACCTGTTACACGAGTTTGTGAAGTGCTCACTGCATTGAAATCTTGAATGCAAAGCATTCAACTATAATGTCGGAGCAAAAGGTTACCATATTAAGCAGGATGTGTGATTTCAGAATGCAATGAGGGGTTTCCGTAATTGCAGAAAATATTCCATTAATAACCATACATTAGCATTAGTCTTCTTGATGATATATTTGCAGATGCTGCGGTCCTTATTCGGAGAGTAATGCTCCTTATAATTAAAGCCAGACGATGCCAAGCACAATTTCAATCAGCGTGAAGTGTGCGAGGAAACCTAAAATAGAGTCTGGACAAGTTCAGACCATTTTGTGGTGAACTTGGGTGAACTGTCTAGTGTCTGGCAGTTCGGGCAAAATTAACTCACCCAGATTTTGCCTTCTCAAGGTGGTGATCAGATCTCGAATATGGGCCGTGTCCTCTGAGAGCGCCGAAAAACAAGCAGATGACCCGGCAAGTGGTATTAAACTGCTGGAGAAAAAAAAAAAAAACACATCGGGGCTCGTGTTTGGACCGTGGGGCGAGTTGAAAAGTTCAGCCGTTTCGTGGGCCGTTTTATTACTCCTGATTTGTGTTCTATTAAACATAATTCATAAAAGGGGACAGGCATGTCAAGGGGAGCCAGGCTGCAGAAGACCCAGAGACTTGAGCTAATTGGCCTCATTTGGCATCAGGCGAGTCAAGATTTCACAGATATCCCAGATGTCAACACGCCCGGAAGGCACAAAGGTCTTTTGAAACCCGCGAAGAGTCCCAACACTTTAGACTGAGATGATAAACAAACTGGAGCTAAATGTCAAAAGTGGACACTAATAACCAGCTGTCAAAGGTCTGCTGAATAAGAATACTCAGTTTGATTATAATTACCCCAAAATACCAATTTGGTACCATGTTGAGTCGATAAATATTCTAAATTCTGATGGAGGGGTTGGATTTAGAAGAGAAATTGCTGTGTTTTTCTGATTGCTGTCATGTTCTGTGTATACGAGCTGCAGACAGAGCCAAGACTGACATGAAGGACGAAGCTAACAAAGCAGCAGAGGAAAAAAAAAAAAAAAAAAACGGCGACCGTCCGTCCAATAGTGCTCGACAACACCACCAGACTGCTGCAGCACAATGCATGAACCATGTGGTGATGCTTTATGTTCGACTCAGACGACTGATATCCAAACGGACCGCTGGCCAAGTCTGGAGAGCTGAAATGCAGATCGACTGAATCCGAGAGGAAAACGTTTGGGCCAAGTTGAACAGAACGGCCAAGAAGTGGAGGAATCTGATGTTCAAGATTAGTCTGAACATTATGCTTCATATGTATAATTTAATATGTATTTGTCTCTGAATTTACTCAAATAAGATTTTATTGCACTGTCTATCGGACCAAATATCTTTACTTAAACCCATTACAGATCGAAAGTGATGCATTTAGTTACATTATATGATGAACACAAACATATTAAATAATTAATAAATCACCTGTTTTAACATACAACTACAATATAAGAAGCCCTTTCCCTTTTCTGTGACTAACGACTGTTTCTTGCTTGTGTTAAAAAACATCCCATGTTCTTAATTTTTAGGCAAGGGGTATCGTTTTTGGTTCAGTTTGTTTGTTAACACTGAAGCAGCAAAATTACTGGTTGAATTCACATCAAATTGGGTTTCTAGATTGCCAGTGACCAAGAATAGATCCAATTACATTTTGGGAACAGTAGGTCAAACCTCAAATTTGTTGCGAATTTTTTTACAACAGTTTTAAAATCGTTTTGTCCCTATTTAGTTGTAATGGGTGCAATTTGTAGCAGCAAAACTACTGGTTGAATTCATCACAAATTTGGTTTATAAATTCCCCGTGACCTACAATAGATGTAATTACATGTTGGGAAAAGTAGGTCCAAGTTCAATTTTTTTGTGTTTTGTTGTGTTTTTTTTTCCCCTCATTTCTTTATTTTTAAGACAGTTAATGAGACATTATCACATCATCAGTACTAGTATTTTATTATTATTTACTATAATTATTAATACTATTATTTATTTCTTTTTTTTTGCCTACCAGTGGCACCCCCTCCAGTGGTTGGCACCCTGGGCAACCGCCTATATGGCCTATGCCACTTTTGAGGAAATGCATCATAATAAATGCATATTAGCTTATTTTGCAGTTGACGGCATCATTATATCTTTATTGCATTTACAAAGCTATGAGATGCACTTAAATGTAGCTCATTTCAAGATGCTATTCAGTGTTAATGGTTCCTTATGCTAAATGCAGTCATTTTCAAGGTTTGGAAAATGAGGCTATAAGACATTTTATTCCTCTGACGTGTTGTCATCAGTTAATATTAGTCTGATTGTTCAATATGTGTTGTAAGAAGTCGCACTAACACAAGACAGTGTTACACTTTTTATCATGTTATGAGTGAATGAAAAAAATTCAACAGATACAAATATTTGTTGTGGTTTAAAAATAAAAGGTATTGTATTCATGTCAAATAATTCCAGTCAGAGTCACTGCCTTGGATTCATTTTCTTCTTCTATTAGATCATTTATCATCGCACACGCACGACGCTGGGGCTTTAAGGAAATCAAAAGGAAAGACGATTGAGGTACTTGGTTAAGGAGAGTTGCCAATGTCAAAATGCTTTAAACCTAAGATACATTCTGAGCCAAAAACAGCATGATCCAAAAATTTATCTAAAACAGAAGCATGGCGATGCCTTCACAGGATTTAGCAAAGACGAAAAAGGAGGGAAAAAAAAGAATCACTCAAAGCCAGTTTTCAGCAGAGCAGGTTTTTCACTGTTCAGACTCCGTAGATAAAAACCTGGAGTGGCTTAAAGGCCAAAGGCAAGTTTCAATAAGGAGGAAAACATGACACAGCCAGGAAATATCACATATAACGCCAATGTATAACAGTATTTTTAACAATGCTGAATGAGAGCAGCTCTGCTTGAATTAATGAATATGAACTGTTGAGTCTAAACACAAAATTCACACCTACACCCGTTTGCTGACATTCTGCACATCGGCACCAACAAACGGACTGAATGTATCAGGATTTGAAGGCTGGTACTTCAATGTAAATAGAGAATAATAAATGATGTATGGTGTTACAGGAGCGAAACTCAAGTTCACTTTCAGGGCTTGGTGATGAAAGCCTTTGTGAAGCCAATACAGAACTTTCCCTTTAAAAAAATTCAACATTTTTGTGGCTCAATTAAAGAACACGGAGTTGCATTTACTTTTGAAACACTGTGAAATTGTAAATTTCTACCTTAGTGTGTTATTGGAGGACATGTGACTGCTTTTATGAATTTTTGTATTGTTATGTAGAAAATTAAGGTCAGTGAAGTTACCATATTTGGTTTCTTGCCCATAAGTGGCAAAAAATACACTACTACTAATAATACTAACAAACAACAACAACAACCCAAGATGTATAAAATACAAGAAAAGCACACGTAAGGTGAAAGGATCGTGCATTTCAGAACATTAGACCAACATAAGTACTAATCCAGACACCTGTCCACATCCACATTATCCCTTACATTAGTACCGTTACTTCTTGGTACCTAACAAAGCAGGTACAGTCACTGTTCATGCAGAGGTGGACCTTACAGACCCTTGAGACCACATTGGACCTGAGATTGGCGTCTCACCATCTTCACTAACTGTTGCCGTCACTGTCTTGTAATGTGTGCAGAAATTACCAAAAAGAGTTACTTGCCCGAACAAGGGTTTAAAAAAAACAAAAAAAAAAAACAAAAACAAAACAAACATATACATTGACAGAACATCACCTTTCTAATCCTACAATTACCCAAGTGCTCTTGAAACCCTTTCCCAGCCCCAGCTTATAGCCTCAGTGCACTCTTATTCCACTGGTATACTGAGGTATGTGCTCAAATACAAGGACATCAATCAGAATGTGTGAATCCTTCACCTACTTCACAGCGTCTTCCGTCTATACTCTAACGCCTCTCTGGTGAGTGATGCGTCAGGAAAGCTGACAGATAAACAGATGCAGATGGGATAACGCACATTTATACCAGGCCCGAGTCTCTGGCTTTTTCCATTTCCTCTCCGTCTTGGTGCTCCCACTCAGCCGAATCAAAGAAGCTGGAAGCGCTGTTTGTTATAAGGAGATTCACAGCCGGAGTTACATCATCCTCCTTCCAGCAGCTTCTGACCCTGAACTGACCTCTGTAGCCGACCTCCACGATGATCCACAAAAGAAGGTCAACGAAATCCATATCATATATGCCGCTTCTTGGATGTTTCGCCCTTTAATTGCTTTAAAAAACTTAATACGTGTAACATGACATTGATTATACTGACAACTGGATAATTTCTATTGTGCGGTGGTGGTGTGACCTCAAAGACAGAAGGTTCCGGGTTCAAACCAGGACATTTCTGTGCCGAGTTTGCCTCTGGGTCCTCTGCCCCCTGCCTCCCATTATCATAGAGACAACTGGGTAAAGATGATCAAAACTAAAGCTTCAAGATGTAGCAACGCCAACATAAGTAATGAAGCCTTATTTTTCAGGTTGCTGGTGTTTATATCCTGCCTTAAAAACACACACCGTGAGTATTAAATGTTTTTTCTATTTAGTTGATCTTCAGAAATGTGTAGTTTTGTTTTTTTTTACCAAGTCCAGACATCCAGCCAGATTCTCAAAGCATCATGGTCATGTTTTCCATCAAGGCCATGAACAAGTGGTTAAGTGAAGGACATAACATCTTTGACAGCGTGAGCATAACCTTCGCCTTTTACTGTCACTTTTTGTTAAAGAATAACAACAACCATAAGATTCCCTCAACCTCACAGCTTGAACCTTTAATAATAAATAGGGCAACATGCGCCGACTGAAGTCTATAAATGCTACAGATCGCTACGATTTCAGTACAGCCGGTGAAACGCTGTACTGCTCGTCCTGATAAATTGGTTTTGCTCTTTACTACTGATACTACTAGACACTGAAACTAATTGAATTTGCAGGATGAAGGCAGAGGTCAAATGTTTCCCCAACTGTTCTGCTCATGCAAATGAGTTGGGCCTTTGAAATTCATCCGTCATCAAACTGAAGCGATCCGACGCGTCCTCCAGCTTGTGAAGAGCCGCATAATGATGTACCTGATTCATGAGCGCTTATACTGCTGAAGTGCAAGAAGTTAAAAAGGTACATACAACACTGTGCAGTCGCTCCATGTATGTGTAATATTCCAGGCTATTAAAACAATTGACATTTAACATTTGCGTGTGTATTTCGCACATACAGCTGTACTCCGTCAACAAGAGCCACACTGTACACTAGAAAGTCTGGATGTTTTTCACAGCAATAACCTGAAGGCATCTTATTGCATTTTTGATCTTTCAGCATCTAGCTTTGTACACCGCCTGAGGAGACGACGCAAGCTAAGGCATCATTCACAGACACACTAGTAAAAGTAGCTTAAGTGGTGGAAAAGTATATTTACTGGCTGACTGCAATAACTACAAACAGACAGAAGGGACTGAGCAGTATGCATGTGTTTGTTGGACAAATTGCGAATAATTTGCATGTTTTAGCATCTGAATCAAAACGTATTACAGCTGCCAAGGAGGTTATGTTTTTACTCATTTGGCTTGTCGATCTGGCTGTTGGCAGGAAACGTGAAGCGCCCAACAACAGATATCCAGTGAAATCTGGTGGACAGATTGAGCCGATTGATTAGATTCTGGTAGTCATCTGGACCCGGGATTTCTACCATTTAGAGAACCACCATTTTCTAGCCATAATTATGACGCTAACATAAGTCGACTAGACTCCAAATCCGAAAAATATGTTCTCTGAATCCAAAAAGGAGCTCCAGTTAAGAGATAAGCGATGATGTGGGAAGGTTTAGATGCAACTGCGATTCCCAAGTAAGCTTAGTAAAGAATAATAAAGCAAAAAAAAAAAAAATGGAATTAACTTTCAGAGACATACGACACCTTTTGTGGCTCGTGGTTCATTTATTTATTTATGGGTCAGGTTAAGTGGTGACACAGTTACATGTTTCGTGTTCAATGGGCTCTAACTTCGTACATTTATAAGTTATATAAATGTGTTACATATTTCAGTAGGTATTTGTAAGTACTTAACATTATAAAGATGACAATTGCATAAAATACTATTTTTGACCCAAAATATTTAAAAGTATGCTCGGTAACAGTTTCAACAAAATGTCACTGATTTTGACAAGGTTTACGCCAAACTACTTAACACGGAACAATAATTTCACTTAAATATATAAAACTACACTGATGAAATTTAGGAAAATATATTGGAAACTTTTGACCTTATTGACATAGATTCAAATTAACATTGTTTCAATGGGCATAGTAACAGGGTTTCAATTCTTGATCCTATTATGATGTAATGTGTCTAGAAAACAAGTCAAATATTTTTAATATACATCACAGTAAGACGCTAACAAATGAGTGCATACAGCATAGGATAAGAGAAACTTTATTTTTCTCAGATGTGCGTGTTCCCTTGACCTGACCCTTATTTATTTTTGCATTTAAAGTCACTGAGTGGTTCGTTTTGAAGTTGAATTTTCATTTACGTTGTCTGAGAATGAGTGAATTTACCATAAATGTAGGGGGGGAAAAAATGCTGTGAAATGTTATGTTTGCTATTCGACACAGACAGAACCTTTAGACAGTGGGTTTTTTTCTTATTGATAAAGTTCACCATAAATATTTGGCCCTTCCTTATCAGTTTTTATCTACATGTATCCTTTTATAATCAGGTTAGAGCCATTTATTGACTCAAATGAATAGGTTATAATGAAGCAATGCTAATACTTAAACATGCTCACTACAGACCTTCTGCGGGCCCCAATACGACACAGGTGGTACCCCTTTAAAGCCCATTAGTAGGATTAATAATTGAAGAGTTAGCCACAGAAGGTGGTCACAGTCTCTGACGATTAAACTGCAAATGTGATCACTGTGTCTCACCAGTAATATCAGTCTGTCAAACGGTTTAATATTTTAAGTGACTAAATTATTGAATGAAAATGACGAGTGCCAGTTCAACTTTGTGCTAGTGGAGCAGGAAGCAGATTTCCTTTCAACTTTCAGGGCGTTATCGGTGTCAGGAGGTGACAGCGCTGACTGAAACACAATGTCAGAACCCTTTTTCTGTGTCATCCCCCATCTTACCTGCTGACAGCCAGTTTGATTTGACACCTGAGGTAAGCAGCCTGCCAGATCCCAGAGTCAGGACTGAAGAGCGGAGTGGAGACATAATGGATGCCCGACTTCACCTTGAACTACATTGAAAGAGAATAAAACCTGTGGGGGTGGTATTCTGCAGATTTTTCCTATGACATGTATGATTTACATCAAGAAAATGTAAATGTAATATTACCTCACTTTAACTCATAAAGGCCCAAACATCCACTGGTGACCAAAGGCATCTACTGATATTAAATGTTTAATGCCTATTGATCTGCTAATTCTATCAATGCATGTAAATAATTGGTGCAAAATACAGTTTGTCATCCTTTCATGGTCATTAGATATGATCCATTTGGACGTTCAAGCCTCCGTAACGAACATGGAAACACCATCATCTTCTACAACCTTAGTCGCTTTTCCATTCACCCTCAAACTGCACGAATAAAACTTCAGCAAAAAAAAAAAAAAAAAAAAAAAAGACTAAACACGACAATTTCGCCAATACTCTTGTTTTATGATGAAAAGTTTTCTGTGCTTGCAAGAAGTGGTTTTTCAGGCATAGCAAACTTGTTAGATCACAAAAAACTGCAAAGGAAAGACCTTTTTCCTAATTTTTTTTAATTTAGTACAGGATAGAGGGTTAACGAGCATTCTAGATTCAAAACAGCAGATAATTATGTTCATCAGGGATGGACTGGCCATTGGGAGTACCCAGAGTTTTCCCAGTGGGCTGCTGAGAGAAAAAAAAAAAAAAAACAAAATTGCAGTTACCAATGCCTAGATGGCTCTTGTACACCTTTCTGTGAGTTGATACTCAATGTATGCATTGTAATGCTTAGGAGCCGTCTACCACGACCCGAGTCATGTCAAAGAGCATCTGTGTGAACTGTGTTAACTGTTATTGGAGAGTCAAAAGGTTGTTGTTAGCATTAGCCTAGCCGCGACCCATTGTTTTATATGGACGTGGTTAGCCTAGCCATGTCTCATTGGATTATATGTTCATGGTTAGCTGAATTAGCCTAGTCGCAGCCCATTGGTTTATATGGACGTTGAGGTTAGCTGCTCATTTTGACAATATTGATGTCGTTTCTACAAAAATGTGACTTCTAAATGAAATGTTATCCGATGGTTCATGTCCATACTCCTTAGCTGTGAGTTATGGCACTGACATTTTTTTATTGTGTCTATACTATTCAGTATTAATGATACAATTAATTGATTGAATTTGATGAATAATATTGCACGTTATTTATTTCAAATGTGATCCAATGATTTCATGTTAATATGGTATATTGATCACTTTTGTATATTGATGTATTGTTGATTGAATTAATGTATTATTGATTGAATCTTGACTAAGTATTTAATACAGCTAGTATTATTTATGTAATTATGTGCATACAAAATTTAGGTTTTTGATGTCTTTAGTAATTTGGTCCTGTCCTCCACACAGGCCGGGTTTTCTGATATTTTGATAGATGGCGAGCTAACGAAGCAGGCCTCGAGTCTAAAGTCTACTGCACTGGCCACGTGTGCAGATCCACTCCACGGCTTTCTGCTGCTGGGCCAGTATCCTTGCAGCCTTCAAACCCTCTTTAGACTTCCCCACACACACTCGTTTTGCCACCACCCATGTCCAAAACCTTTTCCCCCATAGAAACTCTGTTGCACTGTCTGGACACTTCCATAAAATATCCAGCGTGGGTAACGAAGTGTTGGTGGGCGGACTTTACATTTTGCAGACTCTCTCAATCCTCTTTGTTTTGTCAAACCAGTTATTGAATGCAAATTGGAATATTGTGTTGAATTCTGTGTTCAATTAAATGTCTGAACCATTGTTTTGAATGGCCATTAGCTGATGCACTGTTTGTTACATGTTATGGTTTCTTACTTTCAATATGGTACCAATTTAATAGCAAACGTTCAGTCTGTGCCTCTCTTTGAGCCGATCCTTGTCTTCTGGTCACTAGCCTATTACCATATAATTAGTGTTACATTACGTAGACCTTTATTAGTATTCACACAATACATATTAGCCTTTGTACTTTTGTAATAACACATACTACATTAGTTTCATGAGTGACAGGCCAGATAACTGTGGTTTTGAGTGGGCGGGTTGGGTACAAATTCCCGAGCCGCTTTTTTGTCCCAGTCCACCCCTGATGTTTGTTACCATGTTTGTGGAATGACTTCTTATGTTGCGATAATAAACAAATCATTGCATTTGTGATTTAATAAGAAAAAAAAAAAAAAAAACGACATTACGCACCTCTGTTTTTTCGACATTTAGTAAATATCAGTAAAGTTTTGCACATACACTACCGTTCAAAAGTTTGGGGTCACCCAAACAATTTTGTGTGTTCCATGAAAAGTCAAACTTATTCACCA
>JAPQRP010000008.1:15587611-15597780 GCA_037367295.1 Apogon hyalosoma | reverse complement strand
AGACCACATTGGACCTTACAGACTCTGTAGACCACATTAGACCTTACAGACTCTGTAGACCACATTGGACCTTACAGACCCTGAAGACCACATTGGACCTCAGATTGTTGACTCACTGTCCTCACTGGAACTGTTGCTGTCACTGTCTTGTAATGTGTGCGGAAATGACCAAAAATAACCACTTGCCCGAAAAAGGCTACATTTCTTTTGACTTTTCCTTCTCCTTTGACAGTGGCTGCTGAACTACCATACACTGTTCATGTTGTGAACATTAGTGTTTTAGTAGTGTTTTTGTTGTCATTTTTACTAGTTTTACTAGTTTTTGCAGATCTTGTATTTTCATCCATCTTTGGGCACTTTACGTTGTTTTGAATGTGCTAAATAAATATAATGTTGTCTTTGACCTTGTGAAGGAGTTTAATTCACTGTGCATTAAAGTGTTTTTTGCAAACCATATTTATATAATGTAATGAATTATTGCATCTGACCTTTTTCAGCTTCAGAAAACCATTCAAGAAAATTAACACAAAAGCTCAACAAATAAATAAAATAATGCCATGACGCATTAGAATGAATATTTATCCAAGCAACATGTTTTTGTAAATTATTTCACATGACCTTCACACAATGCAACCAACAACACTTACATTATCATATATGTTTGTTTTTTTTTTAAATTATTTTTATTTTTTCATAGTTCCAGTTCCAGCTTAGTTTTTTCCCCGCCCATACCGATATGAAGGCGTGTCTAAAAAATGTGCTCATGTGACATTCATTTTACACAGTAGAATGCAAAATAATTGTAGATGCTTTGACAAACTGTTGTTTCTGTTGGAATTCAAACTGTGGACGACATGAATAATATTAAATGCAAATGGGGGGGATTCATTCTGTAAAGTCTGAAATGTTGCAAGTTCAGTTATTAACTTATAAGTGTTGGTTGAGTTTCCAGAGTGTATTCTTTATACTACAGAGATTTTGCCAGTAGAGGATACATGTCTGGTCCCATGATCAGATATTCCACTGAATCGTACACTTGGGGAAAAAGTTTAGTAGTAGTGACACAATTTGGCTCAGTGTAAATGTGATGTATTTGATAAAAGGTTCTGAAACTTATAAAATGTTTACGATGGTTCTTCAGTGTACATCATAAGCACATGTTGAAAAAAAAAATAATCTTAAAAACCTGAAGCAGCAAAGGTTGCAATAATAAAATCTGTGCCGTTTGATGTTCCATGTACATTTTCATCACACAAAGCAACAACAGACACGCAAGGATCGGGGTGTTTTAACATCATTTTCCTATTTTTCTCATTAATGTCGTATTTTTCCACACAGGCATACACAAAGCAAGAGTTTTTCCAACCCTAAACATTCATGTGTGGATGCGAGGCCCAGCTGTAGACAGAAGTGTTTACACTACTGTGGGCAGAGTGGTGGTGTAGCGGTTAGCACTTCCGCCTCACAGCTACAAAGTTGAGTTTGCCTGTTCTCCTCTGGCCATCAAAAGCAGATATACGTAGGTTAATTCTCCAGTCGGTGTCCTTAATAACAGTGGTGATGAAGGTATGGAGTTGGTCCCCAAAGGTCTTCAATGGCAGCTCACTGCTCCTTCTGGGGACCACCATCTCTGAGACCTGAAGTGGACCTCCCACACGGAGAAAGGCCCAGCAGAGGCTGCACTTCCTGCGTCAGCTGAGAGGAAGTTCAGCCTGCCTCAGGAGCTGCTGATCACCTTCTACACAGCCGTCATCCAGTCTGTTCTCTGCTCTTCCATCACTGTCTGGTTTGGATCTGCCACCGTACAGGACAGGAACAGACTGCAGCGGACTATCAGGTCAGCGGAGAGGATTATCGGCGCTGACCTCCCCTCCATCCAGGACTTATACCAGTCCAGGGTCAGGAAACGGGCTGGTAACATCTCTGCAGACCCCTCAAACCCCGGACACAAACTGTTCAAACTCCTTCCCTCTGGTAGGCGCTGCAGGTCACTGTTCGCCAAAACCTCCCGCCACAGAGACAGTCTCCTCCCCCAGGCCGTCACTCTGATGAACTCTTGATAGTCAGAGTTTAAGGATCACCTGCGCTTTTTTGCACATTGTTCGTACCTCGTGCTGAACATCACTTCACCTCATGTCAAACCTGACACTTTTCATTTTTCACAATGTTATTGAGCAGTGTTGCACTCCATAAAAATTGCACTATCATACGTTTAGATTTGCATATTCCTTGTAAATTGTGTAAATAATGCTTGTATATAATAGTCTTAGGGAAAGTCTCGTCTTTTTATTCTAACTTAGATTAGATTTTTTTTTTTTTAAAGCTTAAATTCTTAATCCCTTCTTTTGTCTTAATATTTATCTTAACGCGTAACATCTGTACATTGAGGGCAAAACTTACTGAAGTCAAATTCCTTGTATGTGTGCACGTACTTGGCCAATAAAGCTGATTCTGATTCTAATGTACAAATGCTAATGCTAGGTAATACGAGTGTATTTGGATGAAAACACAGAGGCTGGGGATAATAAAGTGAGATAACTTTTTTTTTTTTTTTTTAAACGAGGTACTTTATGTTCTGTGTGTTTACAGGTTTTATTTGTTCATCACCATTGAGCCTATTAAAATTTATTTTGTCAGTGTCTGTACCTCAAAAACTAAACTAAAAACATTTCAGTCGTCAGGGTCTGGATCTGGCTCCAGACTCCTCACCACTGGGACGACATGGGACAATTTGGAGCATTTTTATGATTTTTATCTAGAATAAAAATAGTCCCACACATATCATGACAATTCAGAACTGACAGTACGTTATTTGACTCAATAATTTACATTATTATTGAGTATATGGTATACAATGTACAATATTGCGCAAAAGTCCAACACTATGTTCGACCAGTGCATTAGAACTTTATTAAACCAATAGTCTCAAAGTATTTACATCCATTAAAAAAAAAAAAAAAGTTTCAGGTCAAAAAGCTTCTATAAACCAAAGTGGTCGTATTTAGTGTGACCTCCCTTTGTACTTAATGTCTTTAACCTTTCTGTTCACACAATATGACATTTATGGAATTAATTTTTGGATGTTTTCTACCAGGTTTCATTCAACACATGTCAGATGTTTCTACTTGTCATGGGGTCAGAGGTCACAATAAATAGTGACTTTAACCTTTACAACCTATTTAGTGTGTTTGTTAAGGCTGTGTGCGCATATTTCCTGCATTTTCATGTTGTATCAGAAGAAAAGAGCGAGAAATAAATATGTATGCTCATTTCAACCCTGCAAAAACGACAAACCTAGAGACAGAGTGTTGTGTACTCATGGTGGAATACGTAGAATATACGCTACGTTACATTACGCTACACGCTAGACCAAGCGGGAGGGGTTGGGCGTGGAAAAGAATGAATTGAAATAACTAACTAAAAGCATTCGATTTTTTAAGATAAAAGCTTTAGATTAAGCAGGATATAGGCTAGTATTGAATTACATTAAACTGGGCCTATTTCATCCGGTATTATCAATTGAAATATCACTGAAACCACGTTGATTTTTAGTTTTGTTGCAATTTCAATGTTTCAGTATTCACAATAATTGAAATACCTTTGACATTCTATTAGTCTGTTATGCAATCCACAATGTTTCAGTATTAGCGGAGGCCGAGGGTGCAAACAAATGAAGAAAAACATTAAAATCTGATGTTGATTCAGTGATCTAATGTTGACGGTGCAACACTGATTTTACATTGTGTCCATTTCCTATCTGGGTGATATATATTTTCATGTCTAAATAAACCCTGTTTTGTACATTTCAGTTTAAAACACTTTGATTTCAGTTCATTTGGCCCTCGTCTTGTGTTCGTACTCTGATAATAAATCTCACAAAAATGACATCTGCTCACCAACAACTGACTGAAACATGAATGTAAATCCTGGGAGGATATTTGAAGGGCCAAGGAACAGATCCAAACATACATACATGCATGCTCGTTGTAATATATTCACACCGTAATGGAATTATTCAACATGGTGGATATTCCAAGGAGACAAGGTTGGTCTTCTTTGTTCTCTGGAGTTTTGCGTTAAGGCTTTATCGTACAGCAAACCGAGACTGCATTTTTGACTTGGCAGCTAAACGAAGCCAAAAAAAAAAAAAGCGAGAATTTTGCATTCACAAGAAACCGCTTCAAATGAATTCTAATGCTGTTCCGTATCCACTGAATATGTAAAATAAGCAACAAATACTTGCTAAAAAGTTCCTTATATGAACATAAGTGATAACAGTGTGTTGTGTTTACCGGTTGGTTCCATGTGTGCAGAGTTCAGTAGCTGCATAGAAGTAAATAAAAATATAGCGCATTCTTATAGGACGCCGTTCAATGTAATTCACAAATTCTAATGGTTTTTGTATTACCATCTGTTGCAATTAAAACATTCCTCACCAGCATCTTTAGGCATAAACATTCATCCAACCTCTGACCCTGTTGTAAGTAAAAAAAAAAAACCTAAATAACTCATCTATATGCATGAAACAAACAACACACGTGGGTGTTTTATGACCAGTTGTGCAGATGAGGCTAATAAATAAATTAAAATACCCACGGTCCCTTAGCTACGCTGTGGGAAATATATTTTACATCTACATTTCACGCTTGTTTTGAGAGTTTTCTAACTCTGACCCATCAAAGTTGAGTCCAGAAATGAATAAACAGGCTGTAAATGTTGCACTTCCAAGTATTTTCTTTTCCTTGTGCAGGTAACATTAAGTACGTAATTGCTTCATCACACATTATCTACGCCCTGTGTTTTATTTTTAGGCCATACACGGCCAATGCTTTTCAATTTCCTCCCACTTCCAGACCAGAAAATGTGACCAAAGGTGTTGAAAAGTAGCAGGGGATGCAATAATAAATATTTAATAAGTGCTGCTGCAATTAAAGTTTGGCCTTTCCAGAGGGAAGGAGATGGTGCAAGGACGCAATTATATAAATGGAAGCAATGAAAGCCTTGTATCGCTGCGCAGAAACAATACACGACCATTGTGCTGTTAACACCCACAGCAGTGATTACCATTTACTCAGAGGGAGCTGAATCCACATCTCAGAAGTGGAAAAAAAAAAGAAAAACATGTTGGGATTCTTTTATCTATCATAGCGAGCTGAAGAGGTGGGAGAGTGTTTGGGCGGGCGTCTTCCACAGAGTTAAATCACAGGCCTGAGCAATAACCAGTGGGTGGGAGACTACACATGTGACAGGAAAATGAGGGAAGTTAAACCAATATTTAGACTCCAGACTCTGTAATCTGGGAATATGTTACAATAAAGCAGGGCCCGAGAGGGTTTGGAAGTGTCGCACGCACACATTAGTCTTTGTATTGTTGAACAAGCTTCGACATTTGTAGCTGGAAGCAGCGTTCACAGCCCAGTCAGCAGGAAAAACGGAGGACGACGTAGCATTCGGCAAACCGTGGACACAGATAATAACAGTTTCTGGACCAAAACCGTGTTTTATGTGCACATTTCTAACTGCTCATGGCGCTTTTCAACTGTGTTTGTCAGAAATTCCATTCTTAGGTAACTATTATATGACTTTTAGGGGTAGATTCCAGTGAAAACTTCAATCATTTTGAAGTATTTGACGACTGATGAGGATTTTTTTTTTGGTTTTTATTGTCGTATTTATTCATTTTTATGGTTTGGGGAACATACCAGGGTTTGGTGAAATAAAGAAGTCGTCCACCAAGATGTGAAAAATAAAGGACTCTGAATGGAATCTGTAATATTTAAGACAAACTATGATTTTATGTAATCCTAAAAAACCTTATGACAGTCGTCATCAAAATAACATGTCTGCAAAACACAGATATGAATTATAACAACTTCTTTCATCCAAAACTGTGTTTTATATCAACATTTGTAACTGCTCATGGTGCTTTTCAACTGTGTCTCTGAGAAAGTAACTATTATATGACTATTATGGCTAGATTTGACTGAAAACTTCAATCCTTTTTAAGTATTTGATTTATTATTTTTTAATCAAGGTATTATTAACCCTTTAAGCACCAAAGTCACAATAATGCAACAAGCAGCATAACTGATTGAAACAGACATAATTTTAGATAGAATTGCCAAATCTTGTTACCACCTCCCACCAATAAATGGTGAATACGTGCCCCTTTCAATCCTAATCCTTTACTTAAAGTTACTTAATCCAATATGGCCCCTGCCCTGTGACAATATGCAAATTAGATGAATCAATTTAGTCCCATCATAAACTTTGGGTCATAGCCACTATTTTCCTCATCTACAATATGCCTTTATCTCCACTCACTTCCAAGCTACTGCTTTCTGAAACCTTGATGTCAAAATTGAATATTTAAAAAAACAAAACAAAAATAATAAAACCTCTGGTGCCTAAAGGGTTATTTTTTTATGGTTTAGAGAAGATACCGGGGTTCGGTGATAAACAAATTACTCTGACTGGCATCTGTCAATACTTGAGACAAACAAGGATTCTGTTTAATCCTTAAAAAAATCCTAAAAACCTTTTGACATTTGCAGCAGAAAACGTTCAAAACGGAGTCACCAAAATAAAATGATACTTTTACACATTTCTAAAAAACACAGATACATATTATAACAACTTTTCTCATCCAAAAGTGTGTTTTATCAACATTTCTACCTGCTCATGATGTTTTTTCAACTCGGCTCTCTAATAAATTGCATTCTTAACAATTATCTGACTTTTATGGTTACATTTCGGCATACATTATGTTCCTACTTGTATATTTAATAACTTTAATGCTTTGAATCAGGCAGAAATCACATCTGGAGTGAAGTATTTAGGTGATTTTTATGGTTTGGAGAATTCGCCTGGGTTTCCATTCCGGAAAAATGTAATAAATCAATGACCCTGACTGTAATTTCTAACTTTCAAAACAAACTTTGATCTTATGTAACAATAAACGAAGAGGTTTTATTTCCTAAAACTGAAAACCTTGAAAGTGAGTCACCAGAATAAAACGATCCGTTGCATTTTTCCGCAAACCACAGATAGATTGTATTGTATCATCAATATTTCTGGACAAAAGCCATTTTTATAGTTATTAAATGACATTCTTACTGAAGTATGTATTGATTTTCACGCATTAGACACTTAAAGCTTTGAAGTTAAACAGAAAAGTGCAAAATTATTCTGACTCTAATTAGCAATATTTGTAATAAACCGCAAACAAAGGTTTCAACTGCCTAAAAAATAAAATAAATAAAAGCCGAGTCACCAGAATAAAATGTCATGGTCGCATGTTTCTGTAAATCCTGGATATCTGTGTATGTACATCAACCTTTATACCTGCATTTTTTTACTGCATATAGTGTCTTTTTAACTCTGTCTCTCCGATATTACGTTCATACTGAAATATTTTTTGATTTTCGCGCATTAGACACTTAAAGCCTTGAGGTTAAGCAGAAAAGTGCTAAATAATTCTGATTCTAATTAGCAATATTTGTAATAAACAACAAACAAAGGTTTTAACTGCCTACCAAAAAAAAAAAAAAAAGCCGAGTCACCAGAATAAAATGTCATTGTCACATATTTCTGTAAATTGTGCATATGCATGTATGTAAATCAACATTTATACCTACATTTTTTTACTGCACATAGTGTGTTTATAACTCTGTCTCTCAGATATTACATTCATACTGAAATATTTTTGGATTTTTGGGGGGAAAAGATGCCAGAGTTTGATTAATATCTGCAAAGAAAGACCAAAGCGTGATCTTATTTAACTCTAACAAAGGCCTTTTATTGCCTAAAACTACAATACTACAGGGGCAGCAAAATATCAATACATTTGAGCATTGCATAATTGAATTTTTATACCACATTCATAGCTCTGTGGTATTGTCTGTTCTGATCCTAACCACCAGATGGCAGTGTCGTAAAACATGAACAGCCTGTTGTGTTTCTAGTTCTACAGTTTTTATTTGTATGATGGGTGTCTTTTACACTTTAACAGTTGTTCCTCTATTACTTTTAAACATTGCAATATAGAAATATATTAAGGTATTACCCTTCTAGTGTTATATATGTCTATTTGCAGATTCTTGACCTAGTCAGGATGAAAACTCTAGTCTCCGGAAGCACAATCCTGGATTTTTACTCCACCCCAGTTAAAATCCTATGAAATGAAAAAAAAAAAAAAACCAAAAAAAAACAGAACATTAGAAATATTACAGATTGATATGATACAAGGATTAAAAATGTAAAATGAACCAAGAAAACTAAAATATATACATCAGAAAATACACCAGAAACCTAGTGATATCCATGAGCCTGTTTACGTGACTATAACAATCTGATAACAGAGTAATCAGATCATTGTAATAATCAGATCTGATGCTGTTACTGTTTGCTACTCTTGCATTAAAAAAAAAAAAAAAAGGTAAAATATAAAAATAGCAAAGTAGCCTGAGGAGGAGGTCTATGAGTCACTAAATTCCTTAATAGACACTCGCGGAGATATTTCTATATTCAAAATGATCCCAATTTATTTTTCACCAACAGAAATATCCTCCGTGGTTGACTTCAACTTCATAATAATCAAACAAAAAAACTGTTTTTTTGGTTTTTTTTGCAGATATAGCGTCTCACTCCTCACTCCTTCAGCATGACAGACTGAGGAGGAGGGCGTGAGCAGCTGAAAACAGTCATAATTCATCTAAAACTTTCAATAATTAATCAATATGATCATTGGCCTTATTTTGATTTACAAAGATCCAAAAAAAAAAAAGTCTAAATAATATAAATAGGCGCTTTACATGCACTTCAGAAACGCAATAATCGGAAAACCCCGGTTTAGATGCTTCAGCCCTTTATCGCACTTCTTTTGGAGTATATTTGTACGTAGTGATGGTGGACAGACTTCCTGTTACTGTCTTCTGCTCACCTTTTTGACCACGTCACTTCCGTTCTCTACGATTTTAATTGCTCGGACTTAAAAGAACGAAACAAATCAGGCTGGCAGGCACACATGCAGGAAGACATTGGGTTATTGGGGAGAAATCCAGGTCTGTTAATCGGATTTCTCATAATCAGATTACAGATGACGTACATCAGATTATACTGTTTACGTAATCCCTTGAATAATCCGATTACTCCAGAAATCGGATGATGATCGGAACGTTACTGCTCCACGTGGTCTTTGACCCTTTATCGAGCAAGTGGCTATTTTGGGTCATTTCCGCGCACATTACGAGACAGCAACGGTTCAAGTGAGGACAGTGAGGCAACAATCTGAGGTCCAACGCGGTCTACAGGGTCTGTAAGGTCCATCTGTGCATGAACAGTGAGTGGACCTGCTTTGTTCGGTACCATGAAGTAATGGTACTAATGTAAGGATTGATGTTCAAAGGGGTCATGTGGATGCGGACAGGGGTCTGGATCAGCACTGATGTTGGACTAATGTTCGAAGATACATGTTCAATTCACCGTACATGTGTTTTTCTTGTATTTTTTTTATATTTAGTTCTTGGATTTTTTAAATGTATTTTTTTTCCATATATGGGTAAGTGACCAAACATGGTAACTTCACTAACCTTGATTTTCTACATAACAAAAGTTTTTGAAAAATTTCACAAAATAAAATCTTGTTATGTCCTAAAATAACACACTGAGGTTGAAGTTTTGAATTTCAGTGTATTTCTATGAGCGCCCTATAAAAGGTGAAATATTATTTGAATTCAACTATTAAAGCATTAGGATTGTTTGTTTAGTTTCTTTTAGTTCAACAAGATTAGTAATACATTTTTTTTGTGACGAGATTCTGTTTTTATCCTGTTTTAGTTTAAATAGACAGTAGGTTAAGATAGAAACCATCTGTATGCATAAGATTTAATTATCTTCGGTTCTTCATTTAGATACACGTCTATACACACACACACAGCATTGTCAGACATAGGTGATAAGAAGTAAACTCACTGTAGGCGTGAGTTTACTTAGAGTTGAGGCCCCACATCTGTTTGATCTAGTTAGATAAAGCTAAGAGCAACCCATTTGTAAGGGAAATAAATGTGAAATTCATGTGATGTTCGGGACTCGTTGTGTTGAGTCCTCTGCGCAGAGTCCGTCTTATTTGTGATCAGAATAAACTTTGTCAACTTTGAGACCGAGCTGAA
>JAPQRP010000008.1:15568538-15582836 GCA_037367295.1 Apogon hyalosoma | reverse complement strand
TATTGAATTAAAACTAAAAATAACTTCTTATATCTCCCTGAAAAGTTACTCTTCAGGCGATTATGTCTTATTTTAAGCGTGATGAGATATTTTGACTAGAAATGAGAAAAATACACTTGGTCAGATTTGGACTTTTGCAGTGTAACGAGACCAATCTCTGCCAGATTTCATAAATGGTTAAAAATGTTCTCCAATTAGAACCGACGGGGAACCCTTCGACCTTTTCTGCTCCGTTCGTTCATGAATACCATCTTGTACGGCGCAAAAACATGTGCTACTATCCAAATATGTCCAGGAGGTTGACTGTGATGACATGATACAGTACATAGTTCAACTAATATTTTGCTGTAATCGTCATGGTTATCATGGTCGTTGTGTCTGACTGGACTCCATGTGGCTCTGCGGAAGAGTCTCGTGAGTCTGGAGGATTTGCCCGTCAATGCTCTGAGGAGTCATTCAGCATTAAATAAGAAACTGTTCACGCAGGCCAAGTGGAAGTGTTGTGGTTTCCCGTTTGATTACTCCAGCTCTTCTCGGTGCTCCATACTCAGATCCCTCCTCCCCCCTCGTCCTCCTCCTCCTCCCCCCCCTGTGCCGGACATTTGCCTGCCCCGGTCGTTCTCCTCATCCCCGTCCTCCTCCTCGTCCTCCTCCTCCATTCCTTCCTCCTCTTCCTCCTCCTCCTCCTCTTCCTCGTCCTCCTCCTCCGTGCCGTCCATGGAGTCGTCGGCTCCCAGCATGGCCTGCTGCATGGCGAGGGTGGCCGAGTCCGACGACAGCGACTGGAGGCTGTCCAGGCTCAGCGGGTCTGAAGGGAAACCGGACAAATCAGGAACATCTACGACTCTTGTCTTGTTTTTCTAATTATCTTTTCATTGTTTTCAGACACCGTTATCTTACCAGCATTTTACATCATATATATAACTTTTATACATGTAAAACAAAAAAAAAAAACAAACAAAAAAACATATTGATACAGGGGTGCAAAGACAAAAATAACAAAAATATACACAAAAACCTAAAATAGAGTTAATGAGAAATAATAAATATTTTTCTATATGCGCATTGGTTGCCCTTATCTTTTTTCTTTTCAACAGAAAGAGTGGAGGTAATAGTGCTAATAAAAAACACCGACACCCTCGGATGTTCTTCCTCTTATTGGACTCTTTATATAATTTACACCGAAGAGCTCTTTAATATAAGTGAAATGGAATTATTGAAAAATGCATCATGTAAAATAAGTACATGCATACATTTTCATTTCCTTAAAAGTGACATAACTCAACAGAGGAAGAGCCCGTTTGCTGGTAGTCGTCAGAAAAGCCTTTTTTTAGTCCATCATTTCCTTTTTGTTGTTGTTATTAAAGTTTTTTGATTGAATTTTCGATCGCAAACCGCACAAACTAAACAAGATAAAATAATATAAGGCTGAACAAAAAGAAGTGAATTTGTGAAGAAATAAATATAAACAGTAATAATTTAAAGTTGAAATAAAAAAAAAAAAAAATTAAAAATCCTCAAGACCAAATGGTGCCAAAGTAAAATTAGTCTTATTGACCATTATCGCTCTTTAATAAAGACCAAAAAGTCCCTCCAGACCAGTATATGTGTTGATACTTTGATTATATAATTTAGTTCATATTTTCTATGTTTGACCACCATTAAAGGTGAAAACATCCAAGGGGGTGAATATTTTAATATGCACTGTATAATTTGCATTATTGCAAATAATTGTCCTGCATTGCAAGCATTTATAAAGTAAAACTATGCAAGTATCATTCGAAAAATGTTATTCAAATGCACTAAAATGGCCCCTGATTAGTGTTATATACTGTATGATCACTGTCTGGCGGAAACCTCTTATGTCCAAGATGGTTATTTTTCAGAAAACTGAAAAAATAATGTATATTCTAAATAAATGAATGAATGGAGTTAATAGATGTAGTCACACACTGTTTTCAACACTTTACATTGGTTAAATATTTATGAGACTGATCAACAGAATCATTTTCTGAAAAAAAAAAAAAATAATAAAAGAACAAAAAATAGACTTATGAGGTTTCCGCCCAAAAGCGACGATATGTTATTAAATTAATTTTTATTTATTTACTGTTGTAATCTTAAAAAATGCATTTTATTCAATACGAATCATGCATTTTTACTATGTAAACTTGTTAAAAAACAGGCCTGTTTTCAACTTTGTATTAACACATTTAACACAGAATCCATGTTGGTTTAAGACAGATCATTTCTTCAACCTATAAAAGAAAAAAACACTTATATTCATTATTAAAAATCAACCATATTTTGAGATAAACAGTTTTCACCGTAAAGGGGATCTAAAACTGTAAATCTGAAAAGGACCTTCAGCTGTCAGACCAAAATGGTGCAGTGAAAAGTGAGTCTGAGATGTAAAGGAGAGCATAAAGTTGGATAAAATGCAAAAACTTAAGCAAAGATAATCAAACTTGAGCAGAAGTTAATTTCACCACAAATACCACCTTGAATAAATTATCTTCCTGAACACTACTAGTCTATTAAACCTTAAAATAAAAGTCAATATACCGGGTTGCAATTAATTTGGACTTTTCTCTACTTCCACGTATGCATTTTTAACAACATCTGCTTTATTTTTTTTACTTTTATATCCCTAATTTACTCATACAAATAAAATAACATGATAGTCATTGGTGACATCTAGTGGTTTTAAGTTGAACATGCAAGGATGACTGTATGAATAATAGTTTCTAAGTAGATACACTCAACTCAAAAACAACATTTATGGACATGTCTGTATGTAAAGTCATGAGTTTCCTACTGTCGTTTCCTGTCTGAGATCTGTGCGTCTGCAGAACACCGGCCACGATGGAGTCGGGCCAGAAGCGCTGTGTGGGACGGTGTTGGGACTTCATCTTCTTCGCCTTCGGAGCCGGGTCCGGGTTACTGGCATCCAACATCGGCTGGAGGATACGCCGACGCGCGTTAATAAACCTGAAAACGAAAAAAAAAAAAAAGCGACAGAAACTGAGGATTTGTGAGATAATATGGGGGATTCACATGTCAATCATGAGAGGGAACCACCATCTCCACCTCCATAATGACTGCTCCTGATCATTATTTGCATATGGTGATATCATTTATTTTTATACAAGAGGAAATCACTGTATTTATATACGAATCTGCATGAAACAACATCACCTTATTTAACTCATAAAGACCCAAACAGCCGCCATCGACCGAAAGCATCTACTGACCTAAACTGATCCACTAATCCTATCATTACATGTAAATAAGTGATGTAAAATACAGTTTTTCGTCTTTTCGTGGTCATCAGATATGACCCATTTGGACGTTCAGAGGCTCCGTGGTTACCGTGGAAACGCCGTCATCTTCTACAACACTGATTCACCAGTAAAACTCACAGACTTGGATCAATGACAGTGAAAGGAGACACTTGGTTTATGTTCGGTTATTGATATATTTTGCTCAAATAGTCCCTTTTTCTCCAGTTTTCTTTGTTTTTGAATAACTGTCAACTTTAATCTGAGCTTTTAAGAGCATCCACATGTTACTATTGCTGCATACTGTGAAATTTTGTACATGTTAAGAACTTATTTAAATTTTTTTTTTAAATCTTTCTTTAATCTTTTTTTGCATATTTTTTTATAGTAGCTTTATTCTACCCTACTTACCATTTAGATATTATACTTAATATTTTATTCTTTGTCGTTCTTATGCTACAAACTGAGACCTGGGTAACTGTATTTCGTTCTATCATATATTATTGATCGAATGACAATAAAACTGAGTCTAATGATTAGTAAATCAAATATAGGAAAATACCTGACGGTCACAGAAAAAATGCAAAATACAAAGGATAACGTCATAATAAATGGTGATAAATCCCGTAAGAAAAGTTAAATACAGAGAAAAAAATATCCATGTATATAATCGGTGTAAAATAAAGTTTGTCGTCTTTTCATGGTCATCAGATATGACCTATTTGGATGTTCAGAGGCTCCGTAGTTACCATGGAAACACTGTCATCTTCTACAACATTGATTCACCAGTAAAACCCACACAGTTGGATCAATGACAGTGGATGGAGACACTTGGTTTGAGTTCAGTTAACCCATAAGGACCCGGTGTGACTTTTGTGGCAGTTACTAAAAACATTTTTCTCTATATTTAACCTTTCCTAAGTGATTTATCACCATTTATTATAATATTATCCTGTGAATTTTGCATTTTTTTTCCCCCAGTGGAAATCGTTTTTTCCCGCATGTTTTTAATGACTGTCACGTAAATGTTCATAAAAGCTCAGAGTAAAGTCAAAGGTTATTGTATCGAAACAGAAAAAAAACTGACGAAAAAGTGAAATTTTCAGTCTTTTTGGAGGGAAACACCTGGTTTATGTTCAGTTAATGATAGATTTTAGAGGAGTCATTTTATCTTATATAATATACAAATAGAATAGAATAGATATAATAACCATTGAATTTACTCTGAGCTTTAATGAATGATCAGTGAATTAAATATAGGAAAATCCATGATTATAAGTGAATAAACACAAAATACAATAGATTATGCTATAACAAATGGTGATGAATCACTCAAAAAAGGTTAAAATAGAGAAAAAAAATGTAATTTGAGAAGTGCCGCAAAAGTAGCACTGGGTCTTTGTGGGTAAACTAGCGTCACACCAATTGTTTCATTGTTTTATCCATGGTAAAAAAAAAAATAAATAAATAAATACAATAGAAGTCTAATAGTAGAGGAGCGTCCTTTTGTCGTCTTTTTTGCCTCGGGGCCTGGTGGACCTGACAGATCTGACAGGATAACATCAGGGTGGTTCTCTGCCAGATAAAACTCAACAGAAGTCGGTGAAGCAGCAGGACAATGACCCACTGCATTATTAAAGACGTACACTTCTGAATAACGCGTCGGTCTGAGCGGCAGCTGCACCAAGGGTTTGTGTGAAGAGCCGGTACTCTTTTTCCCACCGGTCCTCGAACACATCCTCAAACGCAGTAACATGGGGGGTAGTAAACCGTATGTACTTAAACTATAGTTACTACATTTTGCAGTAGTTGGCTGGTGTTGAGCTATAGTTGTATTTGTACAGGGATTTTTCTGTGTATTTAGTAACTGACAACACGTCAAACCACAGGGAAAAGGATACGTGTGGATGTAGACGCTTTCAAAGAACACTGCTGTTATACTTTTAGTACCTTTTAAATTACTGACGGTGGTTTACATGTATGTTCTTCGTTTGGTGTTTAATGTGTGGGTTTAGAACTGACGTCTACTGTGTTTTATGTATATTTTTAGTGTAGATGTGTGGCTGTGATTTCCATTTTGTGGAACTTCTGCTGCTCCTGTCTTGGCCAGGACACTCTTGAAAAAGAAATTTTCAATTTCAATGAGCTTTTTCCTGGTTAAATAAAATAAAAACATTTTGGGCAGAAACAACAGGAAATATTATTTCATCCAGGCTTTTCTCCCGCTACCCCTTTTCATTTCAGAAAAACTAACCTTTAATGTTTCTTTAATAACGTTGCATGCCTTTCTTAATAACATTTTGTTGTGCTTTCATCTCACATGTACATTTTCAAGTAGCTTGAACCACTTTTTCTTAGTTTTCTAAGCTTTCATTTAATAAACTACATTCTGCCTCCAGGTAGTTTTGCTGTTTTGTTCAAACACTCAGTACTTTGCAAAGGGATGCTTTGTGTATTTGTGTATTATCGACTGAGGCTCACTGTATCTAGATCCATACGGATCACATTTCATGACTGATTAACCCTCGAAGACACACAGGACTGTGGCGCCCGACTCTCCTCTAACATATTCTAACAGTCATTATCATGTGTTTCAGTTAAACACATTAAAATTGCGATTGCATTTCCTTTTTTTTTCTTTTTGCTGAAAATAGATGAATTTACATATGAAATTGGATGCTTTTTGCTGTGAACTCAGACACAGCCGACGTAACCTTTATAGAAAGCTGATATTTTAGGTTTCCAAATGCAGTTTTGCCTTTCCTAAGCAAAACTATTTATAGACTCATGGAAAAAAAAACAAAAAACTATCTGTGCATGATAGTATATTAGAGAACCTCTGAATGTCCTCCTGCAGATCACAGGGGTTGGATCTATGGGCAAAGGTGGAGTACACCCTGGATGTATCACCAGTTTATTGTAGTTGATATATACAGATGAACAGCCACTCACTATTACAGGTGATTTAGACTGACCCAAACCTATTACATACAGGCCTTTGGACTATGAGGGGAAGCTGAGGTGAGTCCACACAGACACGGGGAGAACATGTGAATTCCACCTAAACCCATCCTGGCTGGTGTTGGAGTCATACCCAGGACCTTCATGCTCAGTGCTAACCACTGCACCACCTGCGCCTCCTCTGAATGATAAGATATTTGAGCTTTAACCAATTCTGTTAAACTGGGGTGTCAAATTTATTTTAGTTCAGGAGTTTACATACAGCCCAGTATGATCTCCAGTGACCCAGACCAGCTAAACAATAACATAATAACCTATAAATAATGACAACTCCAAATTTTCTCTATGTTTTAGAGTGAACGGGTACATTATGTAAATACATTTAAAAAATGTGAGTAACAGGAACAACATGAAATTTCAAAAGAAAAATAAGTGCAGTTTTAATAATATTAGGCCTCAGTTTATCATCTACACACGTACATTACAACTTACAGATCACAGTGGATCTACCGCAAAACATTTAGTAACAGGCAGAATAGTGTTAAAACTGAAATTTTCAGGTTGTTCATATTTCTTCACATTTTTTTGTAAAATGATAGTTTGTAGAGGTTAATTCTCAGGTAATTTTACTTATTTAAAACGCATAGAAAAATGTGTTGTCATTATTGTCATTATTTATAGGTTATTATGATAGTAGTTTACAAGTCCAACCCACTTGAGATCATATTAGTCTGTGTGGCCCCAGAACTAAAATGATTTAGACACCACTGATTGTTATTAATATGTTTGGTGTAATTTTTGCATTTACAAATTCAACCCATGGGCTGGAATGGACCTTTTGAGGGCCAGTTTTAGCCCACGGGCCGTATGTTTGACACCCCTACATTAAAGTCGACAGGGTTAAACCTTAAAAAGTCCAACAGTCTACTAAGGGTTAATGCTGAAACAGAGAATTATCTCACATATTTTTCTTTTGTTAGAAGAGACTTTGATACTTGTGTACTGGACAAATTCAACCAGGAGATGGCGCCACTGTGCCAGCAATGAACTGAGAGTCTGCAGTGCAGTCCAAGTCATGTTGCATTTCTACCACTAAAGAAGTATTTGTGTTTCTACATGAGGGACTTTCAGCTGCAGGACAAGTGTCTTAACTCTTGCTTCATTATAACATCTTACCAGTTGTTTACTTGCAAAAGGGTGAGACTAGTTTGTGCTGCGATCTGCCTTTTCTCGTCTTCTGTCGGATACGGGTGCTGAAAGAAATAAGAAAGACGTCTCAGTTTCCAGCTGCTTTTCTCCGATTCATTATTCATCGCAATCACATCTTCATTCAGACTCTTTATGCTGGAGTCAACAAACATAATCATCCAACACTGAATTTTCCTACGTCCTAACCCTGCAGTGAATGCACCTTCGGTCTCCTGATCGAATCATTTAACTGGTTAACTTCATCCGTCACCCCTCCAAACCCAGATTGAACCCCGTTCTCACCATGAGATGCTGGAACAGCCAGGAGCGCATGATGTTGGTGGCGTGTTTGGGCAGGACCCCTCTCTTATTCTTACACTTCTTGTCTTCATTGTCCAGCAGGGACGACAGGTCCACGTTTACCTTTTCAACGGATGACAGAAAGCAGGAGAAAGAAATAAAGAAAAGGACATCAGGAGCGGATGGCAGGCCTCAGTTATTGTTGCCACGGAAACAAAGGGAGACTACCAATTACCTATCTTTTTTTCTGTGGCAAGGGCAGAAACACCTCCTCAAGTGTCACCATGGTAACTGAATTTGAGTAATGATACTTAAAATATAAAAAAGCAGCACCCTTGACTATGTGGAAACACAAGAGGGTCAGCAGTCTGTTCAGACCTTTGAGAAGATGCTGAAAGAGCGAAGAGCGAGGAAAGCTCCACCGTTGGAAAGTTGGATTCGATGCTAAATTAGTGGAGATACAAACCGCCGCTGTGTTTGCCTTTATTTTTTAATTGTGTTGACCTAAGCACATCTCCTCTGTGTTCTGCGGGAAATCATTATTCAGATGCTACTAGAGAGAGTGAGTGTTGGAGGATGAGGCTGTGGTTATTGACAGTTTTTAACAGCCTGGAGGTACATATGGAAATGTGCGTTTGAGACCAGACAAGTCGGTAAAGACCACGCATTATTTTTGTGAAGACACTAAGGGCGGTGACAGCGAGCCAAGGGGTTTTTGGAGATTTTAGATACTGTAAAGCTCAATAAATATCCATTTATATTCAACAAAATGTCCCAGTGCCTCTTATGTCCTGCTGTTTTAAGATACAGCACTAGATGGATGTACAATAGAGGTGGGAATCACAACACAAAAGTTAAAATCAGATACTTCTGGCATTGAATCTTCAATACATCTACTCATATTTACTGCTGAAGAAAACATAAATAGAGACGCCGGCTCTGAAAGAGGCTAAAAGCAGGAATGAAGCTTCATATTATGGGATAAAATAACACGAAAAGGTGCATAGAGTTTACTTCCAGGTCCATGTGTGACATCATTTCACTAAGACGGAGTGAATCTGGTGGGTCGTAATTTGTTTATACTTCATTTTACCAGGTTGGTCCCATTGAGAGGGGGGTGTCTTTTTTAAGGGTGACCCGGCCAAGATGGCAGCACACAGTCACATTGTTAAAAACTCCACTTTGTGGTTGAGGAGGGGCGGGACCTCGCCTCACCTCACCTCACCTATCAGGCCACACCCAACCATTTAAGAGGAAGGATCAGGCCCAGCACATCCTCTTTTCCTTTGCTTGACGGAGAGCATGCGGCCTGAGTAAGAGACTAAGTTAAACGCACTGACTGGATATAGATGCATATCTGAGTAGGTACTTTATGTTATGGTTATGGAATCTCCTTAACCCTTAGGGGTCCACGGTCACGGCCCCGTGACTGAATCACGTGACGTTTTCAACACGTCGTAGCATCTGAAGACCACGTAGACCACTGGGGACGACTGCACTGGAAAGCGTGGACTTGAAACACTGTCCCACTTTTTATTTAATGTTGATAGAGCAAATACAATCAGAGATATGAGGTTTTGAAACAGGAGCAAACAAACCTGAATAAAAGTATGAAAATGAGGTGGTGGTGGTGGTGGTGGGGGGGGGCATTAGATTTCTGACCATATCTTAGGCATTTTTTGTCCTTTTTCAAAATGGAAAAAACTGCATTAGCATTGTAAGTAAGGGTGAGGATGACCCCCACCTGAACCAGATACAGAAACCAGGGGTGGTGGGGGTGGGGGGGCGCCTATGTAAAGATATGCTTTTAGGTCAAATATTTGAGTATAGTTTTAATTGATTACATTTTTAATATCTTTATCTAATAATATCGAATATTTGGAACCAATGTTCACTTTTAAAGTCTTTGAAAAGGTTTGTTAAGCGTCTTTGTGTCATTTATGTAATAAATTATATACATTTTTCAAGTCGGATTTTATATTTTTTTGTGTGTTTTTTGGACTTTTACGATGATATAGTAGGTTAAAATGAAAAAAATTACAGGTAGATGAAATAGATAAAGTTGTGCTGAAAAAAAAAAACCAAAGATACCAAACATGGGTATAGTAAACATTTCTTTATATAGTATATAAAGGTAAAATCATAGGTACTCAAAAACAGCCAAAAAAGGCTCCGACCCCTAAGCATTAAATATGTTTGGAACTGTTTTGATAATAGAGCTATTGTTTGGTTTTGTTTAAGAGTTACATCATCTGATCCATATCGAGATCTGATTCATTCACCCCGTAACATCCTGCTGAAGACTAAAATAAAAGCATAAACAAGATCCCTGACCAGTTTCATATCGGACTGTACGCCAGTGCAGAAGTTTTAATTATTCCATCTCAGCCCTTCATAGTTTTTACACACATCATAACAGTTTTAAAACACCAAAAGCATTTGCAAATAAAGAAAAAAAAACATATACAATCAGTTGAAACACTTCCAGACCAACAAGCGTTGATTGTAGAGTTTTAACGCTCTCTTTAAAACCAGCCAAAGGAATCAGTGATTGTAGATGGAGCTCCGACTGAAGCTTCTTCCAGGCATCAGGAGCTGAAAACCTAAAAGATTTTTTATTTTTTTCCTAATTCAGTCCCATTTTTTGGAACAAACAGTTTCAAATAATAACTGCAGAATGTTCCAGTGAAGGTATCAATCAGTCCAGTACCAGTTCAATATGGTAAATATCTTGTCATGGATCTCCACGTACTTCATCCCAGCCTTCTAAAAGTGGGTTCTATGTACTATTGATGTTCCAAATTCTCACCAGCAGGGGGAAGTCTGGCACCAGAACACACTTTGGACCAAAACCACCAACAAATCAATGCTATGTATCTGCAGACTATCATTTTAACACACATCTGTATTATGGTATCAAGTTTTCTTCGTCAAAATAAAGCTCATATATTTATTGTCTCCTAACCTTCATGTGCCGCATTAGCTGATAGTTTACATTATAGCTCTGTTAGCTTAGCTCTGTTTTTAGACAGTAAACACACACAGTAAAACCACAAATCACCACTGTTTTCTGTACGGCTTGTGTTGTCAGTAGCTGAAATAACAATGGTTAGAAATCATCCAAACAAGGTCAGAACTGTTGCAGTTTAGTCTGAACCGTGGATCAACAAACAGCAACTAAACAAAAATAATATCACATAATAACTTTATACCTTCACTAGGGTGTTGACAGTTGGGGATCCACAGGTTCTAGATATGGTAGTTTTTATGCTGTTGTGTAGTCGTGCATGCTGTACCACATATGTCCAGCAATCACCGCCAAAGAGTTCTGGGCATAGCAACGTGACTGTAAGGCTATTGTATTCCAAAATTACTAATATCTCCCAAAATGTTAGTCCTATCAACTTGCAGTTTTTGCTACTGTCTTCCTTGACCAAAAATACATAAGTATGCCAAACTGCAGCAGTCAGCTCTTTACAGACTTTGTGTGATTCCCAAGACACACACACACACACACACACACACACAGAGGCCACTTAGCTTTTATAATATAGATAAGCTTCATAATCAGACTCAGCTATGTAGAAGAAATGCTTCCATTTCAGCATCACTTTCTTTCATTCTTTTCATTTAATGCTGTGTCCAGTGGTGGAAACAATAACTTCTATTTTTTTGTATCATTTCTTTTCTTTGACTCAAAAAGTTGTTTCCTAACAGTTCTCATCCCATCTGGTGACTTTCTGATGCTTTGGTCAAAGCCCCAGTGGTGTTAGTTTTCCTGCAGAGTGACTCACTACCCCCTCTAGTGGTCACCCCCACCCCCGCCTGTTAGTGTCAATACATTTACTTAATATCACTACAATCCAATACATTGGCATCTTTGGCAGAACTTCAGAACATTTTATTCCAAACACTAATGATAGCTGAAAACCTTGGTGCTAAAAGTACTGAAGTCACAAAAAAAGTATGTTAGAAAATCAAATACAACATGTTTATATGCTCAACTTTAATTGTCCAAAAAAGGCGACTTCAGTACTTTTAGCACCAGGGTCTTCGATTATAGGTAATTTTTCTAATCTTTTTAGCAGTAGAAACACTACATACAGAGTCTCGTGCTCAATATTTCCCACAGCAGCGCAGTCATCTTTGCTGTTTAGGAGAAGAAAGGCAGGAAGGTCGGCCTTGTTTTAGCAAATAATAGCAGAGCAGTGGTGTGAAACGGCGTATTGTTTCATTCAGTGACACAAAGGGTAAGGGTCAGCGCGTGTAAAAGACTTGCAGTAGCTTTTGTAGATGTGAGCTTCTAAAAACAACAGGAGAAACTAAACATATATTTTCAAACTTAGTTGATATATTAGTTTTAGTAATCTCTACTGGGAAACTTGGATAAACACATCCAATCACAGTTCGTGTGGTTGCAGAATACAATACGGACACAGGAGCACACAGAACTGCTTCCTGCTTTTTGGTTTATTTCAGAAAAAAAAAAAGTACAGTAGTCAATGACGCAGCTCCAGTTTGACTTTCATCTCTAATACTTTTTCACCCATCTGCAAAGAACAAGGTGAAAAGTGATGCATTTGACTTAACGTGAGCTTTTCACTTTCATTTTGTGCTGTGATGGCACTATAACCTGCGCATCACCTGACTCCGTCCAAGGACCACAGATGATATGAACTTTTAGCTATTTCTGGGGCAATATATGCTTTGTACACTGTCCCTGTTGAAAAAGAAAAAAAAAAAAAAAGAAAAAAAAGAAAAATAAATAAAAGCCGTTTCAGACTAAACTTTACTGTCCGTCTAAGTTGACAAATATCATGCACCTGATATTTAACACGACATTTTGACTGATGCCGATACTAGTGTTACTTTCTGTTTCTTTGTTATTTTTATTTATCCTCAATTAACAAAAGAAATCGTCAAAATATATATATTTTTTCATATATATAGCCTTTGATTACATTATCTTTAAATGAACACATATTTAACCATTGTTATTTTGTTTTTGTATTATTTTGTTCCTTTGCATGTATGAAATAAATAAATAAAAAATAAATACATACATAAAGAAAGAAAGAAAGAAAGAAAGAAAGAAAGAAAGAAAGAAAGAAAGAAAGAAAGAGAAAGAACCATATAAATTCATGAAAAAACTTTAATATAATATGACGTATGTATATGTATCTGTCACTACCAGCAAATATTGGCTGATACCAGTATATCAGTGCATCCCTAAATAGGACATGTTGACTTTAGGTGTTTCATTATGAACAGAAAACTGGGCAACAAAATGAAACTGAAAAATATCGTGATGTAATTTTATTTTATATTGTGACAGATATCATTGCAATAAACATCTTTAGTTGTTTTTGACGTTCAACTGGACTGATTATGCTCTAGAAAACGTTCATGTCTCATCCAAGACATTTCAACACTGCATCAGTTTCAATGAACATAAGTGCAATAAACATTTTATTTCATCTTTAGTGTTAATTTTATTTACATTATTATGTAAAATGCTCACAAAATGCATCAGAGTTGACTTGATGTTACTCATTGCTGATTTTTTTTTTTACTTTTTAGAATTGTATTAAAAGTCCTCTCACTAGATTTCTGAAGTATTTGTCACATTTTGACCATAAATGTAATTTTAAACTAATCAGCCAGACATCATTATCAGCCAGTATCGCTATCGGTATTACGATGTGTTTTCACTGATGGCAATTCTGTGTTGGAGTTAGAAAAACTGTAAATCGTGTTATATCATGTCATATTAATAGTTTTTTCATGGATTTGTATTTTTGAATCTGTGTTCATTTAAAGATAATGTGATAAAGGACTAAAAGACTAAAAAAATAGCAGCTATCTCCTTATTTATGATGAACATTTCTTCGTTTAAGGGGGAACAATTCTAAATAAATAAATGTAACATTGGTATCAGCCAAAATGTCATTTTAAATATCAATATCAGCCAAGAATTTAACTGTCAGAACCATAGGTAACCATCTGTTTCTCACTCTGGAAGAAAAATCAACCTTTAAATGTAAATCAAATATTGATTTGACATTTATCCTGATACTTATTGACAAATACTGCCATGAACATTTTCATCATGATAATATTTCAAGCCAACGGGAAAGAGAAGTTGTATAAGCTGTAGGTGTGATGTGTCCCAGTATTTTTATGTTGATGAAATGTATTAAAATGTTTTAAGTCAAACTGGATACAAAAACAAAAAAAAAAAAGATTTATCTCTTATTATACAATTTTCTCTGAAGTGGCGGAATCTGTCGTTGATATAACAAAGCTAGATTGACTTATGGAGTTAACACTTCTTGGAATGGTGGTAAACGAGGACATCGAAGTTAAAGTTTATGTGTTTGAGATGCACAAACCTAAAACTCTATACATTTATTTCGTGCATTTACATCTGCAAATATGTATAGGGTCGCGGAAAAAATTATTAGACCATCAAAAGTCATCAAAAAAACAATGGTCATGCAATCCAGTCCTAACTTCTGTGTGTATCATGTGACTAAAACAGACAGAAAAGAAAACATGGAATGAATAA
>JAPQRP010000008.1:15505585-15524122 GCA_037367295.1 Apogon hyalosoma | reverse complement strand
TAGTATTTAACCTTTTATGATAGCATTTACACACACAAAAATGATTTAAGTGGTTTCACTTGTGCAACTGACCTAAGTCAACAAAATATATCTTATTTTCTGTAATAACCCAAAACCTAATGGGACCAGATTTCCTACTTATTAAAATAATTTAACCCATAAAGACCCAGTGCTACTTTTGTGGCAGTTCCCAAATTATTATTTTTCTCTATTTTTAATGTTTTTTAAGTGATTTATCACCATTTATTCTAATAATATGATCAGTATATTTCATTCTTAAGTGAAAATCAGGTATTTTTCTACATTTAATTCACTGATCATGATTGATGTCCATAAAAGCTCAAATTAAAATTGAGGGGTACTATATCAAAAACAGAGAAAATGGAAGAAAAAGTGACTTTTTCAGTGAAATATATCATTAACTGAAGATAAATACAAGCGTCTCCATCCACTGTCATTGATCCAGCTCCACTAGTTTAAAGGTGACTCAATATTGTAGAAGATGACAATGTTGCCATGGTAACTATTGAGCCTCTGAACGTCCAAATGGGTCATATCTGATGACCATGAAAAGACGACAAACTATTCTACACCAATTATTTACATGCACTGATAGAATTAGTGGATCAACTGTTATTTAACTTTTTATATCAGTAAATGATTTTGGTTGCCAGTGGGTGTTTGGGTCTTTATGGGTTAAGGCAATAAATCTAAGTCATAAACAAGACAAACAAAAAGCCCTGTCATTTAACTTTAGGGTATTTTTGTGTGTGGCCACTGCAAAAAACACAAATGAAACAGCAGATAGTAATATTGAATTTACACCGAGTGCATTTTGTGTAATTTCTCTCACTCATGCATGAAAAAGAAGAAAATGTTTATTTGCACTGACATAACGAAAACATTAACAAATATTATGATCCCCATTTTCACGACTGATTAGATGTTGGACAGTTTACTTATTCAGTATCATAACAGTGTCTTTTTTTTTTTTTTTTTTAACTGTGCTCTTTGTCTTGACTGAAAAATCTGCACATTTTTAATCACTTTTCAGAAGCAATAAGGCACAACTTGCAACTGATGCCGACAGACTGCAAATTAGCATGTCGCTGGAATGAATCATTGTTGCTTGACAGGTCAGTAGCCTTGTAATGAAGCTGTTACGCAAAATGAATGATAGTGTATAGGACATATTCAGTAATTGAACACGGCAAGCTCAGGTCGTACGATAATCATTTAGAGAAGCCCACTTCAGTGTGTTTACCTGAGTGATCAATGGGTGCCCTTTCTTTATATTAACACACATTGAATAGATAATCTGCTAAACGTCTTTGTGTGGTTTTTTTTTTTTTTTTTTTTGTGTGTGTGTGTTGTGTTTTGGTGTGGGCATAAGAGTGGCATGCTTTACAAACACGATCTGTTGTCTTCTTCATCCTTACCCCACTTTCGTCTGCCTCCTTCGTTTTCTCTGAGGAAATGAGTCTAACAACCCCCAAACACCCCCTCCCCTTTCTTAAATCAGGGTGGGGTGGGAGGAAGCTTCAAGTCTTAATCCCAACACCAAATGGGAAATAAATTAGCTTCTTCACACTTAACTAGCTCTCATTTGCATTTGCCGAACGCGCAGACTGCAGCTCGGGAGCTTTCCCCTGGCACTAATCCTCTGGGCGAAAGGAGACAGAGGTGCTGTGGACTGGGAGGAAGAGGAGGAGGGTAAGTCGGCCGGATGGATGAAGACGCTCTATTTCCCATCCGCGGTATGGTCTGCGGCATTAGACAAAACCCGGGTCCGGCAGTGGTTGGGCTAAATTAATTACACTGACCTGTGGCATCAAGTGTTGTATTGAACACTGTATGCTGAGGCTTGACCCGTCATTCTCCCACTGTGGACGTTAAAGCCTCTGACATGCAGTAGGTTTATCTCATGGGACTTTTAACTATTACTGTGGGGTTTAATGGATCTGAATGGAGGCCAGATTTGTGCAAAACACCTAAAAAAAAAAAAAAAAGCTTTAAAATGTAACATTTCCACACAAAAATACACCATATGGAGTAGTATTAAGTAGTAAGTATTGGGACACGTTAAATTCTGGGGTTTGCCTTCTAACAGGGGTCTGGGCTACAAAACAATAATGACAAATGTCCCATTATAGCTGTGTCCCAATATTTTTGTCCGTATAGTTTAGAAACATCAGTATTTCCTTCAAGTTTGACGGGAGATTTTTCATCCTAAGTGAGATGTGAAGAAATTAGATGGTTAGTAGTGGTGGAAAAATGATTACTAACAGTCAGAGCATGAAAAATATTGTCGCAATTAAGAGGTAGAACATTTAAAACCATAGTCGTGGATTAAAAAAAACACAACAAAACCAATGCTGAGAGAAATTAAAACGTTATTCTCCCACTGTGGATGTGAAAGCCTCTGACATGCAGTAGGTTTATCTCATGGGACTTTTAGCTGTTACTGTGGGGTTTAATGGATCTGAATGGAGACCAAATTTGTGCAACACACCTAAAAAAAAAAAGTAGTAAAATGTAACATTTCCGCACAAAAATACACCATATGGACAAAAGTATTGGAACATGTTAAATTCTGGGGTTTGCTTTCTAACAAGGGTCTGGGCTACAAAACAATAATGACAAATGTTCCATTATAGCTGTGTCCCAATATTTTTGTCCATATAGTTTAGAAACATCAGTATTTCCTTCAAGTTTGACGGGAGATTTTTCATCCTAAGCGAAATGTGATGAAAGTAGACGGTTAGCTGTGGTAGAAACTTATTACTTAGAAATTTATTACTTAGAAATTTAGAGGTAGAACATTTAAAATCATTGTCATGGATTAAAAAAACAAAATTAATGTTGAGAGAAATTAAGAAAACTCATCTTAGGCATTTTGGAAGCAAAGATAGCAATTTAAACAAACTAACCAATGCAATGCTATGATATTTAGCTCAATATAAATTTATATTATCATATTTGTCATTAGTGTTTTGCAGCCCAGACCCCTGTTAGAAAAGAAACACCTGAATTCAACGTGTCTGAATATTTTCACCCATATAGCGTATCTAAAAATGACTGTATTATACTTTATGACTTTATAAGAAATTTTTAATCAGTGTTCACATTTAAGCGAAAGAAACAATTTTATCCAGCATAATAAACCTGTCCCTTTACCCTTTACCATAATGAAATGACATGGTATGAATATATACCACTAACAAAACTTTAATATCACATATTGTACTGTGCAAAAGTCAACATTAGCTTTGTTGGTTTAGTAAAATTCTAAAGATCACGCACATGCATTTGTCAGTCTCTGTATTAAGATCCAATCCGGATATCTGTGAATACGTACAGCAGGACAAAACAAAGATTCACAGAAAAACCTGTTGTTATAAACCAAAGAGCTAGTATTAAGTGCGACCTCTCTTTGCACTTAACATGTCTTGAACCCTTTTGTTCAGACAATATGAGATTTATTTACTTTTTTCTTATAATGTCAGATGTTGCTAATTGTTTGTGCTACTTCTTGTCACGGGGTCAGGGATCACACTAAATAGAGAAATTAACCTTTACAATGTATTTTGTTCTCTTTTTTTTTGGTGTGTGTTTATGTCTTTTAAGGCTGTGTCCATATTTCCTGTATTTTTTTGTATTTGATAAAAAGAGAATGAGGAATAAATTTTAAACATAAACATTTTGGGTAAATATGTTTCCTGACTGAGTTACACGAACTAGTAACTATTACAATCCCTACTACGTCTAATATTAGTGTTTTGATTGAAAGCCCCCTAGTGTTAGAAATGTCATACTGCATGTTTCAATATAGCGACATAATTCTAATCAACTCATATATATTTGTATGTATACATTTATTCTGATGAAATGCATATTCGTGACTAAATATGCAACAACAGAAAGACCATTAAGCTAAAAATTTTGTTAGTTACGTCGAAGAAAATACTTGTAATTGAATTGTCGACCTGCTAGCTAATATGAATGTAGTCGGGTTTGGTGTCAACATCACGTTTTGGTCACAAGATAAAAAGTTAAAGAATTTAGCCCTAATTCTTGTAAAGTCGGTGAAATGGAAACTCAAAGCTTTATCTTTACACATATTTTGTTTGCTCAAAACGTGTGAGAAGATTGTCAAAGTAGTGCTATTTTGGGAAGGTTTAGACCGCTGCGATGTCGTAAGAACCGGTGCAAGTTAACATCGGTCGTTCTCCTGCTCAGTCACAGCTAAGATGTATGTCGGCTACATTGCAAAGAAGAAAAAAAAAACAAAAAACGTTTTGTTACAAACTGAGAGGAAACCATGTTGACTTTCGACCTCCCGTATGGCTGCACAGTTTAAAAAAAAAGCTGCTAGACGGAGCATCTATTTTACAAGCTTTAATGCAGCAAAAGGTGCAGGTTCATTTGAGAGCATTTGCTGCACCTTTTGCTGCCTTCAAATGGAACTCATGAGCTCGTGATTGCAAGATTAGAAGTC
This sequence comes from Apogon hyalosoma, assembly GCA_037367295.1. Taxonomy (NCBI): domain Eukaryota; kingdom Metazoa; phylum Chordata; class Actinopteri; order Kurtiformes; family Apogonidae; genus Apogon; species Apogon hyalosoma. The sequence goes on along the minus strand of JAPQRP010000008.1, from coordinate 15,519,624 downwards.
GTGTGCTTGAAATTCCTGGCATTCATGCGGTAAATTGTTAGAACACCAGTGCTAGGTAATGGAAATACCAAAGCATCTACAAGCAGCTAAGGCCTCAGAACTATTTAGCAAGCTAACGAGTGGGAAACATAATATAGGAATGTTAGAAAAATAATGAAAAGATGAGGCAACTGGAAATATCAATGGTTTCCTCAGAGAGACACAATGAGAGGATTACTAATGTGCACAGTCGTGGAAAAAATTATTAGACCACCCCTTGTTTTCTTCAGTTTCTTGGTCATTTTAATGCCTGGTACAACTAAAGGTACATTTGTTTGGGCAAATATAATGATAACAATAAAAATAGCTCATAGTAGTTTAATTTCAGAGCTGATATCTATCCGTTTTCCATGTTTTCTTGATAATAACCAAAATCACTTCAGTTCTTACATCAATAGCTATGGCACTATACTGACAAAAACAGTGCTTTTATTCATTCCATGTTTTCTTTTCTGTCTGTTTTAGTCACATGATAGAGACAGGAGTTAGTACTTGATTGCATAACCATTGTTTTTGATGACTTTTGATGATCTACTCATTTCTTCCACGACCGTATATTAACCTGCCACTCATCAAAAAAGTAACTTTCCTGCCGTCTACCATTTCTGAAAACATCCAAATCCTGAACCCTGCGGTGTCAAGAAATCTCCTCTTGACTCTTCGTGTGAGAATAATAAAAACTAACCAACTGATGGCACCATTTCCTGCATTTTCCTCCTCATTTTACATACTTGGCATTTTTTTAAACAGTTGAATCAGCTGGGGAGTTAAAGCAAATGTGTCTGTTGTGCGCAAACATCAGCACACATACTTATTACTGCTTTTCACATAATTAAAAAAAAAAAAAAAAAAAAAAAAAGCCAAAATCTTACAACTGAAATGTATTGTTCTAAGTTTTTTTTTTTTTTTTCTTGCAATTGCACACCAAAAATAAGAAAATAATTTATTGGAAGTCCTGACCTGTTGGCTCTCCTGGTACGATGGTGGAGGAACGCCCTGGGTGGCCATCATTGTCACTGCTGGTGCTGGGGACACATGTTGCATCATGGGATTGCTTCACATCAAGACTGGAGCAAACAGAGAAGGAAAAAAAAAAATAGAAACATGAATCCAGTGCGAGTGGTGATTGTAAATTCTATTACAGCAGCAGCCACCAGGTGCTGCTATGATTAAATAATAGGAGATGGGATTCTCAGTAACGGGCGTCTTACTCTCTTCCCTCTCCCACTTCTTTTTCAGCTTCTCCATTTACTAATTTATTTTGTTGCTCTATCTCCCTCAGTCTGTTTCTGCATGTATTGCATAGTTGACAGAACTGAGGGGATGATGTATTAATATTGAGTGATCTGACAAAGCTACCGAGCAGAAAGGAAACAAAGCAAGCTCAATCACGAGGCCCTCTACAGAAATCCTTTACATACCAGCAGGTTCATAATGACACCACAAACAAACCCGACGACTTGTTTACCAATTACAGACATCTATGCTTGTTTGCTAATTACAGCCGGCTTTAAAATGCGTCGTCGTGGGGTCACCTTGGTTGTTTCTATGTGTTGGCTGCTGATGTTGCTGCGCTGTTACCACCCAATCAAGAGGGCTAATTAGGGCTCTTGTCAGTGGGCTAATTGCTATTGGCCGGGACCCCACAGGGCTGAGGGCCGTACCCTGTGGAACACCGCTGTAACCATCGCTCCACCCTAACTGAACGAGCTAATTGGCTCAGGGCTACGCTCCACACAGTAACACATATACGCGGACCCACACAGTAACACATATACGCGGACCCCCTACCATCAACCCAACTTATTGAAGGTGAGCACAGCAGGTGTTCCATCCTGAAGCTACATATAACCTATGTGTATATGCATGAAAGCATGAAAACGTCCTATAAATTACTCATTTGACTTGAAGGGAAAAGAGAGGTTTGAATAGTGTCGAGGGCACACTTTATTAAACATTTTATTTATCAAACTCTATGTGCTTCAAGTACTCAGGCAGACTGAGAACTCAACATTTTCCAAACTCCAAATGCTGTATGGACACCTTGAGCCCCAGGACTTACTGGCAAAATGCCTCAATATGCCACATAAAGCCTTGGGTGGTCATGAAAGGCAGGCAACAATTACAATGGACTGGTGCACTTGGACTGAATGATATTGACCTGAAGGAAAACGCTTGATTATAAGCTAGTGGAATGGAACTGGAACATCTGAACCAAATCTCTGTACCGGTTGCAACATCCGTTCACTGCTACTGCCTCAGGAAATAAAAATGTGCAGTAAATTCACCTGACCACTAAAGCCAAGGACTCGCAGTGTGTGAGGTTATGGCCTCGTAAAAGAATACAATCATGTAATAAGTAGAAGAGCAACATGCGGGGATATTTAGGAAAAACCATAAAAAACAGGACACTTATGTTAAATGAATAGTAAGTATTTAAAAATCATAATGTGGTTATTTTGACAACATTTAAATGTAAGTTTGAGCAAATTTATATACGGAGAATACCACGGTGTGTCATGATTCATTTACACTTATACCTAATACGTTACCAATAAATGCTACCCTTTATTTTACAAAACGTTTGTGTAACTGCTTGTGGGACATTTTCCCTGAAATTTTATTTCAATCATTCATGTGTTTTTCCTCCCTTATTGCATCTTGTATTATTCTATAATATATGTTGTAGTCCTTCTTGGTCATTATGTGTATGTTTTTTTATTCATTTGTGACTCTTGTATCAAATCCATTTACTATAGAGAGTATTTGTGTTCCATAAAATACTTTAATGTGCTGTACTTCATTTACAACTTCATGTAAAAGACAAAACAAAATAAATAATAATAAAAAAAATGTATAAACTCGACCATTGCAATTTTGATGATATTTCAGCGAATTGCCCCAAAGTGCATCATCAAGTACAATAGGAACGTTATTAGTGAGTTGCAGGGTAACACAGTCTGTAAGAAGGAATATTACAGCTACGTTAATGTGATTGCTCATTCACTCGTTTGGTTAATTCTGAGAATTAACACTTTTACAGTGGCATTACACAGCAGTCCTGCTTTGAGTGCTGTAAACCCCTGCTGTATGCCCCTCCTATAGACTCACACATCTGTGTCTGAAGCCCTTGAATAAGAAGATACTCTGGCAGCAGGAACCAGAAAACTATCCTGGTTCCTGCTGCCAGACAGGAAGTGATACAAATATTTCATCCTTCTCCTCAGAACCGGGACAATGCAAGACAGACGTTCCCCGCCAGTGAGCTCATCCCCCACTGACACTCAGAACCTGGCAATGTCAATGACTGGAAAAGTCAGAGACTAGACAACTGGTAAGGACCCTCCCCCATTAAAGCGGCAATCAAATCTGTCATCACTGCCAAAATTTTAATGTTAAATGGTGGTTTAGTTTCATTGACGAGGTCTAATTTGGGGTTTTAGCTGCGAATTTGCATGTTTTATCTTGTCACACTGTGCTTGTGTGTGTGCTGTGTATGTATTCACTGCAGCATAATATGACTGTTTGCACTATGTGTGTTCACACTTGTTTGTGTGCCACGTGTGTGTTTCTGCAAATCATTTTGTGTACTGATTGCGTCTTCTGGTTTCTGTTCTCATTCCAACTGGTATCAGCTGAAAGGCATCTTCTCTGTTATCAGTCCTCATTTTAATTGCAAATGCAGGGAGCGTGTTAGTGATTAAATGGAAAATTGCACATTAATTGATGAGACTGAAGATAAAGCAATTCCAATTACTGCACAGTATTTTAGGCGGCCTCTCAAGTTTCGCCATCCCTCGAAGGAACGAGCCACCAAACGCCAAATTTGAGCAGGCAATTGTGCATCCATAAATATACACTGGCATACAAACTGAACACAAATGCATGCCATACCTCAGCTGCTGAAGCGTGAATGTACATACAGCAACACGGCACGATTCATGAAAATAAAGGTGTGTTTTTCCCACACAACAGCTTGAAAAAAACAGAGAATAATCATCCCGTAGCTACTCTCTCTGAACTTACCAAAGGTGTTCGGTTACACAGTAAGTCGTAAAAATTCATTTTGCGGACAAATGACATGTTTGTTCCTCAACAAAGGCCTTTGAATTATTACAGAGTTCATAATGCATATCAACTGAAAAGTGCCTGTAGTCGCAATCAAAATTCAAAAGCAAGCATAAAATGGAAAATGAGAAGTAGGCATAAAATTATTCCAACAAACATCAAAGGGTTTTATGAATTTGGATTTGAGGCAGTCGTGCTCTTTCATCGGATTCTGTGCAGGAAGAAATGCTTCTATTCAGCATTCAATTTTCCAACAATTCCCGGGCATAGAATGGGGGCCTCTGCCGTATTGATGTAAGGTGAGTCGATGGCATAACTGTAGTTTCACCCCGTTTACTACTGGCATTGAAATGAAAATCTGTATCTGGTCACATACTGCATGATGTGATCGCTGCCCCTGGCCTCCTCACTTCAACCACATCTCAAGCACTTTTTTTTTTTTTTTAGTTTTTGAAGCATTCATTCTACAGTTCCTCTTTTATTAAAACACAAAATGGGAGAACAACCTGCTTGAATCCAGTGCGAACCAAAAAAAAAAGAGAATAATCACTGAGAGCGTATACTGGCACTCTAGATCATGACCTTGCAAGTGTTTTGTGCAGATTCATTAAGGCAGACTTGATGTAGACAAAGATGTGACCCTCTCTTATCAACACTTCACTCTATGCAGTGACAGACTGAATAACGAAGAAGTGTTCGGATGTGCGATGGCTGACGGAGTCGCACAAGTTGCAGGGCATAGATAATGGAGTGAAGCTCCACATGTAAAACCTGAAAATAACCATGTTGGTGAATCGGCTGTTTGACGTGATTGAGTCTGTCAACTGTGACATGTGGTGGCCTTGCATTTACAGCACTTCTGAACAAGTCATTCGGCCTCTAAATTGAAGGCAGATGATTATTCAAGTGAAGGTGGTGGACTATGAAGAGTTTTGGCCTCTTCTTCGTTTTATGGCCTGTGACTTTACTGTTTCGGTTCACACGTACTGTTCTCGTCAGCATTATTTCCAGGTATTTTTGGGAGAACATGGCTCTGATGGCTGGACACTACCTGCTCGATACCAAACTATAGACAGGCCAAGTTAGCAACTAGTCCAGGGGTGGGTAATTCATTTTCTTATGGGGCCACATGAGAAACTTTGACAGTTGTTAAAGGCTGGATCAATACACCTGCTCAATATATATCTCATAAAAAAACAGTAAATGAAACAATATAATGAAAATGTGGAGGACAAAATACAGCTATTTAATGAATATTCACAAAAACATTTATGAAAATGTGCAAAACCAGCTCCACATTGACTTGATTTGAAAAACAATAAATCTCTCCAACCTTTGTTTGCATATTTCAGTTCCTTGTCTTTCTCTTTACCTCTGACTTCAGAGAAGAAATACCAACAGTGTGTCTTGTCAAAAACTCTGCATTCTGAATCAATTTGAAGTTTTTGGAGTAAACTGACCAACAAACCAATCAGTACGTAAGCCTTATGCTAAGTATGGAAAGTACATCCGAAGAAAAAAAACATGCCAATTTAGCAGATCCTTCAAAATAAAAGCAGCGCCGCTGTACTGGCTGCATGTATTACGATGATATTGACTTTTAATTTGCCAATGACCTCATGCGGGCCAGTCAGGGTCAGCTATTGGGCTGCATGTGGCCCGCGGGCTGTATAATGCCCAGGTCTGAACTAATCGCTGCTTAGTCTGGCGAACAGGAAGTAGCCAGCGTTCTCCTCCCGTCTTCTTTGACCCGATATGTGAAATTACAACAGCAACAACCCCCCCAAGTTACCTGCTGCAGTTACTTTGACACAGACGAGGATATTTTTGCTGCATTTTCTTTGGAGATTAAATAATGAAATGAGATAAAGATGGCAAGTCAAAGTTGAAGCCACGCACTGAGGAGTTGTACAGTCTGACATAATGGATTGTAATGTTCAGGCCTGTATCAAACTGAGATGAGTCGTCCACTGCAGCCGCTTCTTTAGGGGGTTCGAATATAGGGAAGAGGAGGATTAAAATTCTTCAAGATATTCTCTTCCTTAACTACAGTCTAGTGAATCCAGCATCGATGCGTTTAATGCTGCATCCTCAGCAGACCACAGAACAGAACATTTGCCACCACCAGATGCAAAAAGATCTGAGCTTCCTTGGTAAAACGTAATGACTATACCTTTCGATAGAGTGCATGATTGTGCGTTAAGATATCCAGATGCACACTGAGATATCTCTACATCAGCACCACCCCAGTGTCAACCCTCTTAATGCTGAGTGGCTGAAGAGAGGTCTCACACTTTTGAAAATCTACAGCCCTTCACCTATAAAGACCCAAACAGCCAGTGGTGACCAAAATAATCTACTGATCTAATATGTTTAATACCTGTAGATCCACTAATCCTATCAATACATGTAAATAACTGATATAAAATACAGTTTGTCATCTTTCGTGGTCATCAGATATGACCCATTTGGACGTTCAGAGGCTCCGTAGTTACCGTGGAAACACCGTCATCTTCTACAACACTGATTCACCAGTAAAACCCGTGGTGTTGGATCAATGACAGCGGATGGAGACACTTGGTTTATGTTCAGTTAATGATATATTTGACTGAAAAAGTCACTTATTCGTCAGTTTTCTCTGTTTTGACATAAGAACCTTTGGATTTACTGAGTTTTCCCGAACATCAAAATTGAATATAGGAAATTAAATATAGCAAAATACATGATTTACAGTGAAGAATGCAAAATACAGAGGATAATATTGTAATAAATTGTGATAAATCAATTAAGAAAGGTTAAATCTACAGAAAAATTCATTTGGGAACAGTCACAAAAGAAGCACTGGTCTTTATGGGTTCAGTTGTAAGTTATACTTCCTCCAGCTCATTTTCGAATATGCAAATGGAGTCATACTTTGCTTTCATGTATATGTACAGGGTTTTATTTTTGTTTGTTTTGTTTTCTTATAATCTGTTTCATTTGTGAAGAGTGCGTGGGATTCATTTTTTTTGTTGCATATTCAAAATAAACTCAACTAAATTTGTCTTGGAGGTGTTCAGTAGGAGGCACTTTTTGTCACTCTAATCAGAGAAGGCTTTTGCCAAATCACTGTACTCCCCTTCCTGTCCATTTCTGACGCACACCACAATAGCAGTGCCATGAGAATATATTTGGATGTGACAGGAATCAGAGTTGTACTTCAAGTTCACTGTGTATAATGTGAACAATAAGGGAGCCAAGACGGTCCCCTGTGGTGTCCCAGTACTGCTCATTACTGCCCCAGAAACACAATCCCAAGCTCCCAAGAAAGGTGGTCTTCATGTTATGCATGGAGGTTGGGATTGTGTTAAATGCTCTTGAAACATTTACAGTGATTTGTTAATTTTAATACTGCAGCTCACTTTCCCACCAGATATTCCTAAAAAAAAACAAAAAAAAAACAACTTGTCATCTAATACAATTTCACAAAGACCATTGTCAATGCATCCTGCTGTTGGTACCACCCAAGGCAAGTTATTTGTTGAAGGAAATACAGGTTTTAAGGATTTTATCCAATGGATTAAGCCAGTTTCATTATTTCCAGTGCTGGAACTGAAGATACTCTAACCAAGTGCAGCAATATGTCTGATGATGCTAATTAGTGGTAGATGTTGAATAAAATGATATACTTAGCAGCTTAAGAGCCACAGTTTTGTCTGAGCAGTAGAAGACCAAAACAGTGCTTAAGGAGTTTTTCATAAAAGTTTCATAAAAGAAAAAATATTGTACTTAGTATTATTTAGTAGTATTTACTTTTATGGCTTGTTTTTTATTTGAATTTAGCTTGAGTTTTCTGTGTCTGACTTGTTTTAGGTTTATTTTGAGAATTTGATGTTCTAATTTACATTTTATTTTGCTTCAATATTAGTATTACTGGGAAAGCCTTGATTTAGAGGCTAATTTACAACACCACATTTTATTTTAAGGTCCTACATTGTATAACATGAGCAATTAACACTGGAGGGAAAATCAAAACAAATCAGATTTTATATGAAATTGTATTTTTTAATTTCTTGTCATATTGTTAATAACAGCTTACTTTTTTTGTTCCTTACAACTGTTTTATTAATTTTGTATTTCAGTTGATAAATAGTTACTTGCCAGTTTTAGTTTGACTCTTACTTTCCTGAACTATAACCGTATAATTTCCAGCAACTTGCTGATGTTGAGAACTGAAAGTGACTCCAAGTCATGTGACTTAATTAAGTATTTTTACATCTATTTATCAAACCACAGAGGTGGAATGTCAAATATTTCTTGTACTTATTGCACTGGAAACATAAAATATTTTTTCATGGTACTCTGAAAAAAAAAATCTTCATATTAGAAAGTGATGATAGGCTTGATATTTAGTGAGTGTCAGTTTTCTTCACTGGTTTAGAGATTTAATGAGGCTTCATGCATCACCAAAACAAACTAAATCATGTTGATATTTGGGTATAAGTTTATTTACCCAAGTTAGTATTGATTTATAACCACACTCTTCTTCAGGCATTTAAAATTCTCCACGCTGATGTTTTCATCAAAGTTGCGCCTCTTAAAACTGAACGTGAGACAGTCCATTTGCTTTCATTACACAGAAGTGGCTGGAAAAAATAATGAAATTACTTTACAAGGGCATTCTGCAATTCTGAGAGAAATTAGCCCAATCCCCATGATGCCAATTTCTTCAAAAACAAAAAAAAAAAAGAACAGAGCTAAGACTTGTCCGACTTAACTAGTGATCAATTGGATCCGCTTCTCAGAATCCTAAAGCTTTCCATAAATAATATCTTGCGCATATTCATGAAACCAGAGGCAGCATATCATACTTTTACACTCAAGGCTAGATATAAATCAACGCTCCAAGTGTTGAAACCGTGACAGATTGCAGTACTTTAACCCATTCTGATACCTGATCCAATCTCACATGTACATGCATGAAGGTGAGAAACGACTGAAAAGCCTTTTCTGTAGATGTGAAGCCCAGACAAACCGTAATTTGCACACTCTCCCATCAAAATCTCATTTAATCTGTGCTGTTTGAGTTTGTTGGTTAAGAGGTTGACCTGCAAATGCAATGAATAACATTTGGAAGTGGGTATGTCACCTTGGTCAGATATTATGCATCTTGATATCCTGCAAGAGAGGAAGATGAATAAATAAATCAGGTGTTTTTGAATATGAGTAGGATCTAATCATGGCCTTATTGTCAGGCCTGATTTACAATGCAAACACCAGGAGGCAAGGCCTTGATGGCGTTGAGTAAAATGGTGGAGAGAAGGGTGGACTGGTAATGAGATTGGGAAAGATGAAGGGAGGAGGGTTGGGTGGGTGGGTGGGTGGGTGGCGGCGGTTGTGTACACAATTGTGATCGGACCAAACACAGAAATCGGAAAACACAGTTCAGAGCGCAAACATCACCCACACCCACACACATAGGAATAGGCAAACACAAGAATGTATATTAATGCAGGAATGCCAACACTAAACACAGAGATAGCAAAGCTTCAACCAGTGTCATCCTGAGGGCAGTATCACGCACACCATGACGCACCAGCACAAACACACTCAGAGGCATAAGTGCATACACAGCCGCAGGCGAAGATACTTTCACCAGTGGTCTTAGGGCTACAAATCCCCCCCAGGCTAAACCAAGCTCCACATTTACTGTAGCCAGGACCCAGTCCACACTCCCAGACCACCTCATTAACCTGAGCCAGCAGCCCTCCCTCTGCCTGGCCTCGCAACAACCCGCTCCACTCCAGCCCACACTTGCAATTCATACTATCATTTATTCATCTGCTCTTGTTGATTGGACTCATCCTCACCCACCAGATAGATTTATAAGGCATGGATTTGAAGCTCGGTGAAGGACATTTCAGCGTTGTTGTGGACATTGTTAAGTCCGGGTTGAGGCGAGTTCGCTGCGAATGCGCTGAGCTGCGGTGGATTGATGGCTGATGTATGAAAGGGTTTGTCTCTAGTGTCACAGGAGATAAGTTAGACCTCCATACTCCGGCAGGTGTTGCAAATACAGACAAGATGCTCTGTTGTAAATTAACAGTTACAAAAGAATTGGTAATGCTCGGCCGTGTGTGTTCCGATTCAGATATGAAGGAAGCAGTGGACTATGATCGGAAATCATACAGTTAATGAGGAAACGTTGCACACAGAGATCACAGACTTCCACCGAGGCCAATGGTCCACTCGTCTTTTCATTCAAAGTCATAATAAAACCACAGGCAAACCACAAAATATGTACAAAATTTGTTTTCATCTTGATTATCAGCTGGTGTCACTGGTTCATACAACTCTGAAGCAAGTAAGCCTAGGGTTTTCTGGTGTATAAAGGCATAAATATTCCAAACTCTCAACTGAAACAGAACACACTTACAACAACAAAAACCATTAATGAATTAATGCTACATACCCACTCCCTGAATAAAATGTGAAATTCATCATTTGCACTCAGACAGCTGGTCAAAATATCATTGTGTCTTATAATCTTCACATACTGCATCAGCTGATAGTTTACATTATAGCTCTGTTAGCTTAGCTCTGTTTTTAGACAGAAAACAACCACAATGATCACCTCTGTTTTTTGTATGGCTTGTATTGTCAGTAGTTTCTTAAAGATCTGTTTGGAATCATCCAAACAAGGTCAGAACTGTTATAGTTTAGTCTGAACCATGGATCAACAAACAACGACTTAGCAGAGATAAAAACATTATGCTTTAACCCATCAAGACCCAGTGCTACTTTTATGGCAGTTCCCAAATGAATTTTTCTCTATTTGTAACTTTTCTTAAATGATCTCTCACCATTTCTTCTTTTTTTTTTTTGGCGCTAGACAAAACATTGTGACAGGGGTAACAAAAAAAACAAAAAAAAAACAAGACAAAACATCCGGCATACTAATTCATAGACTTCAAGGGATACAAGTTCATAGACACTAGACAAGACAGAATAGTTCATAGACATTAAGCGAAACAAGGACGGGCGCAAACAGGGATATTTACAGGTGAATTTGTGTGCATGCGAAGGTGTGTGTATGTATGATTATTTATGATTATTTTGTGCGTGTTGGGCATATTCGGGTGGAGACAGAAGAGGGAATGAAAACAAAATTGACAGTCTAATAAGTAAAAACGTCAAAAAATGTGAGTATTCAAAAACGAGAAATCAGTGAAGGGTTTTAAATAACAGTAGAGAAAGAAGAAAAAAGAAAGGAGAGGAAAAAGAAAAGATGAAAAAACAGTAAAATCAAAAACACCAAATAGCCTTTTTTTTCCTCTCACCATTTCTTCTAATATTATGCTCTGTATTTTAGATTTTTATGTTAAAATCAGGTATTTTCCCAGATTTCATTGACTGATCGAGTAGCTGTTCATAAAAAAAATTAATGTTGATGGAATAAAAAAATGTGACTTTTTCAGTAAAATATATCATGAACTAAACATAAAACCATTACACAAAAAACATAAAAACATTAAAATCAGTGTTAAAATTAAGTAAAAATAAACTCTGATGCATGTAAACTATATTAAGCCTTGAAGACCTAGAACTGTTTAGTGGCAACTTCAAAATGATTTTTTTCTTAATATTTAACCTTTCCTCTGTGATTTATCACTATTCATTATAACATTACATTTTGTAGTTTTAAGCAGGTATATTTTACTGTATTAAATTCACTGACCATGTACGTGTTCATACGAGCTCAGAGTAATTTGAGAGTTAATACATCAAAACAGAGAACAGTGAAGCTAAAGCATCTTTTCCAGCAAAACATATCCTTAATTGAACATGAAAACAAGTGTCTCCATCCGCTGTCATTGATCCAACTCCATGGGTTTTACTGGTGAATCAATGTTGTAGAAGATGACGGTGTTTCCACGTTCACTACGGAGCCTCTGAACGTCCAAATGGGTCATATCTGATGACCACGAAAAGATTTTTAAAAAAAAAACTGCATTTTACACCAATTATTTACACGTATTGATAGGATTAATGGATCAACATGTATTTCAGTTTTTATATCAGTAAATAATTTTGGTCGCTGGTGAATGTTTGGGTCTTTACGGGTTAATAAACCTAAGAATCAAACTCACCCACATGGAAGAAATGCTACCATTACAGCATTAAACTCCGTTCTTTTCCATTAGAGCTTTTTCCAGTGGTGAAAACAACAGTGTTTTTAGCTTTTGTTACTTTCTTTGACTCTGAAAGTTGCTTCTTAATGGTTCTTAGCTGTAGCTCATCACTTTCTGCTACTTTGCAAGGACTTTTTGAGTAGAAATACAATGCATAGCTTCTTTAAGTTAAAAATTATTCCAGCCTTGATGCTTTTTAGTGGATTCCCTCCAAATTTTAATGAGGTTTGATCCTGGCCCATGTTCAACCTTTCCACCAAGTGCGGTGAAACTCATTGCAGTGTTTTTTGTGTAATCTTGCTGACAGACAGAATGGATGGATGGGTAAAATAAAGTAACCACATAACCTTCATGGTGAAAGTAACAACACAAGATGTATTATCCTCTGCCTATAAAACTATAAAACAGACCCAAACAGAATCTTCAGATTTTTGCAACTTTAAATCTGCAGACTCCAGCTGGGAGATCTTTGTCATCATGAGTTATATAATGTCAACATTAATAATGATTTCAAAAAGTATGGAACTGACTGGCAAACTCACTGATCATTTGCCAAGAAGCAACTCCTTAGCTCTTCAGGTACAAACTGAACTTTTGACATTTTCCACACTCTATTCATTCTTTTAATGTTAACGTTACCTTAGAGCTGGCAGCAACTCACACACACACACACACACACACGCTGGGTCGGTGGTAGGTGTTAAAGTCTGCTTTGCAGTTTTCTCTGGGGTTGGAGTCACTTATAAACAACCTGGAAGTTTACAAGATTTCATCTGTTAAAGATATTTTCCATTTGTATGAAATCATTTACCATATCTTACTTTTGCACCTTATTAATTGCTTTGTCTTTAGCTGTGTAATAATTTGCTTCGTACGCTTTTATTTCTCTGTCTCACATTAGGAGGGCAACATGAGTAGACCTTATGTGGCTTTTCTATTGCTCTTCCTGCACATTTATGTCTGAAGTTATTTATTTTACTTCACTCAACATGCACGGCACTGCATTTACTCTGATCTGTTATGTATTTTTCTTCCTTCTTATGTCTAACCATAATCTAAATATGAACCAGTAGGGCCGGATCAAGCCGTGACAGAGGGATACATTTCATGTTCAATAAGCTCTGTGTTGAAAACTAAATAAACTTATCTCCATGTTTAATACATGTATAAACAAGTACTTTAACATGACACTTTTCAATTTACAGAAATACAATTTTGGGGTAAAAATACTTGAGTGATGTTTTCCTGTTTTTAAATGGAATTATGCATTTTCAAACATCTCCCTGTGGCCTACATAAACTGTATGAACTACGCTGGGGTCTGAATTCTTCATTAATTCAACTCCACAGGTCTATTTTCAACCCTATTTCTGAGTAATGACACCAGAAAGGTCGTTTTGAGTGCTGGCCCTTTAAATGCACATGAGATACTTCATGCCCCGCCCCCTCCAGGTTGTCGACTGTGCTGCTCTGTCCCGTTCAGCTGCTTGCGTTCGTTAATACAACCAACAACTGAACATTTTAGGTAATCGTCTTGAAGTTTGGACACATTTTCAGTTTTTACTACAACCTCTGCTGCTGATAAACAATTATGTCGTACTCGGAGAAATGTTCATCAGAAGTCTTGGCCTTATATGTGAAAATGTTGTGACGTAACTAGTTATAGACGCAACAAATTAAGAAAAAATTAAAACAGGTTGTAGAAATCCACTCGATTTCTGCCAGAATGAATCTAAAGATAGCTTTGCAGCACCTGGAGGGT
>JAPQRP010000008.1:15463374-15476644 GCA_037367295.1 Apogon hyalosoma | reverse complement strand
CCATGTTTTCTTTTCTGTCTGTTTTAGTCACATGATCCACACAGGAGTTAGTACTGGATTGCATAACCATTGTTTTTAATGACTTTTGATGGTCTAATCATTTTTTTCCGTGACTAGGTAATTATGATAGTATTTTACTGGTCTGATCCACTTGAGATCATATTGGTCTATATGTGTGCTAAAGTGATTTTGTCACCCTTGATTGTTAATATCTTCAGTGTAATTCCTGCATTTTACAAATTCTTACTTTGGTCGGCCAATTTTGGCCCACGGGCTGTATGTTTAACTACCCCTGGTTTAGAGTCAGACTACTTGCACAGTTCTGTAAAAAAAAAAATGTATTCTCTATTTTTAAAAAAATAGAAATATACTTATTTTAAATCACATGAGAGCCAAGGTTAAGCCAGAGTCAGATTTCTTGTTTGTGCGCACAAATTTGGCCAATAAAGCCCATTCTGAGTCTGACTGATTTGAATAGTCCTGACATATGGAAGTAACTATCATGTCATTTCTTTGATGCCCCAAGAATTTCAAAGCGTTCCCCCCCGACATCCCATTCAGGCAAATAAAGATGCTAATCAAAGTCCTCCTGTTTCTAAGAATTGTACTTTTTCATTACAGTGAGAAATGGACGTTTCTATAAGATTCCTTCAGCAGATGCTCTCCACGCGACGAGAGAGGAAAAAAAAACAAACTTTTTCAAAGGAGGAAAGTTCAAAGACGCTCCTCATTTCCAGTAAATTGCTTTGCCTGATTTGCCATTTCAAATAAATTGCAGTGTTGGCCAAAATTTGCAATTCACAGGAAGTCGTCCCCTCAGCCACACAGAAGAGGTTAATCCATATTTCACGTTTGAATATAAGATGGAAGCGGAGAAAAGGGAAGGCAAGGGAAGATAGGTAACTCCTTGCCAGGAGATGAGGAGCAGGAGCAGGAGGGGTGGCGGGAGAAGCTGTGGGAGAGGAGAAAAGGCGAGAGAATGGAAAGAAACAGGCGTCATTTAGAGTAAATGGCATCCAAAAACCCTCTCCAATTATCTTTGCCTACCATGCCAGTGAGACTGACTTAATTAAAATGACTTGAGAGGGAGGGGAGAGAGGAAGGAGCTGCCAGTGATTGAGGGGGCAGGCAGGCGACGTATCTACACCGAAACACAAAGCTCCGGCATCGCGCAGGCTGTCGACCACTCTCCCTTTTCAATTCCTGACTTCAAAAGAGAATAAAGAAATAATAATAAAAAAGAGAGGGGGCTCTCACCATTCGCAGCCATGTAATTGCGCTATTTAAATCCTACATTTTTTTTACCATTGTTAGACTATTGGTTGGAGGAAAGAGGAATGTATAAAAAGGATAATAAAACAGTTTTTTTTGTTCTTGTCTGAACCCCCCCCATAATCCTTCTGCCTTTTTCTGAGAAAAACCTCTGACAGTGACCTTTTCGCATGAGGTCTGTTTCTATGGAAACAACGTCCAGCCCTTCTATGTTTGGTGTTTTCCTGTCATCGCTTGGTCAAAACTGGCCCACTTGTGACTAAGAAGAACAATGCATCACATTTTTACACATTTGTCTGCTTGTCTTTCATTTTTTTGTCACCACTTGTTTGCATATAAAGGAAGCAGAAAGCATCTGGTACCGTAAAGTCATCAAGTCTACGATCTGGATCCTCTGCGTTCGGTCTGATCCTCATTTATGTTTTTGACTTGTGGAAAAACAGTAGCAGGAATAGACTTCAGAGCATCAGGGAGTCAAGACAGTCGTTCTAATCAGGTGTTGTAGGTATTTTCACATGATGCAAAATGCAAAATAGGAATTATAAAGGTCCGTCAGAACCAAACTAAACAGCATCAATTAGCCCGGTGGGTTTTAGTTCGTCACTATCCTCCAAAAGGTACAGCTAATTTCTGTGATTCATGATTCGTCACAGAGGTCGACTAATAGTAGATTTTTAAGGCTGATATAATAATGATGGTTTGGAGCAGGAAAAAAAAAAAAAACTGATAGTGGATTAAACACTACCACCTTCTGTCCCTGGAAAAATATGACACAGTCAGAAATGAACAGTATGTAATTTATTAGAAACTGGATAAATGTTGAACAGAACGTCCAAGTCTAGGTAATAAATATGCAAATACATAAAGTAATCAATGTGGAACTGAATATGAAAGTAACTGTAAAAAAATCGAAATCTTACCAAGTGTATTTTTCTCATTTCTAGTCAAAATATCTCATCACACTTAAAATAAGACATAATCACCTAAAGAGTAACTTTTCAGTGAGATATAAGAACTTATTTTGAGACAATAGATCTGGAAAATCTTATTTCAAGAAATCTTACCAAGATAATTTCCACTTGTTCCACCGGCAGATTTTTTTTGCTTAATTCAAGATTTTTTTTTTTTTTTTTTTTTGCTTAATTCATGATTTTTTTTTTGTTGCTTAATTCAAGCAAATAAATCTGCCAGTGGAACAAGTGAAAATTACTTTGGTAGGATTTCTTGAAATAAGATTTTCCAGATCTATTGTCTCAAAATAAGTTCTCATATCTCACTGAAAAGTTACTCTGTAGGTGATTATGTCTTATTTTAAGTGTGATGAGATAGTTCGGCTAGAAACGAGAAAAATACACTTGGTAAGATTTGGATTTTTGAGGTGTAACTGTAAAAAATCCAGGTGATTCCAATTTTGAATTAATATTTTCATTCAAATAAAAGCCTAACGTTAGTCATCGGTCACTATCGGATCCAACTTTTGCACATTCCACTCCTACAGGCACTACAGCAAAGTTATTCACACTTGAGCATTTCTTGTGAGTTATCTCAGCATACATTTTTTTTAATGAGACTGAACACATTTTTTCACATATAGGATCATGATGATTAAACGCTCAGGTAAAAGTTGAGTCTTTTCAGCAATTTTAGATATAAAAAGAAGTGCACTGATATTCAGTTTGCCGTTTTGGTTTGCTAATATCACTAATGCTGAAATTAATAAATTAAGTAATCAATATCGAACTGAATATCAAACTAACTTTATTAAAACCAGTTGGTTCTATTTTTTTTTTTTTTTAGAAATCATCGTATTAGCTAATCAGTCACTATTGCAACCAGGTTTTGCAGATGCTAACACCCATCGGTGCCACAAACTAATAAACTGGTTTATTTGCTTCTGTAATTGGTTGCCAAAGTTATTAACATTTGTACATTTCTTATAGTTGAATGACCTTAACATATAGCTTATAAGTTATTTTATAAAATTGATGAATAATGTTCTTTTAGGGCATCACAATAGCAACTCAGTCTAGTTGAGACTCAAAAAATATTGCATCACAACGGTGCATTATTTTTCTGTTCTCATCTGGAAATTTAGTGTTTTCATAGCCAGATTAGATATAACTCAATATATAAAATCAAGGCGATTCTAGGTGAGATTTTCATTTTGTCTCTCAAATAGAAGTCTAATATCAGCCAATAGTTACCATCAGAATCAAGATTTGCAGATACCCGTTCCCACTGGAGCCACATAATAATAAACTGTTTTATTTACTTTTTTAACTGCATATCGCTTTTAACATCTGTGCATTTCTTATACGAGTTCTTTTAACATATATTTAGCAGGTTAGGATAGTGCTCTTTTAGGGTGTCACAGTATCAGACAATATATAGTAGCAGAATGGTGTTTAATGCTGCATCTTTTTACTCTCAGTTGTAAATGGAGTGTTATCAGAACGTACGTGCTGCCTTCCAAATAGCTTTACGTCATTTAGTTGAGTTCAGTTTAGTTTATTTCGAATGTGCAACAAAACAAAAGTAATCCTACTTAGTCTTTAGAAAACATGAAAAAACATATACATGAAAATAAAGTATGACACATTCGAAAAGGAGTGGGAGGAAGTATAACTTATTTAATCCAACCCCTACTTCACACAATAGTATATCCTTTAGTTTCCTATCAGCATAATATATGAAAAATCGAAATAGTTAACCTCACTTATCTTCACATACAACATACATACACACCGATACTGACAAACCAGAAAAGAAAGTAAATACCGTACATACATACATACATCCTTGAAGGCAACACAAAATGAATACACAATAAAGTAAACAATAAGACAAAGTGAACAGCAGAAATCAAACAAAACATAACTACAAATCAAACAAACACAAAAAAAAACAAAACAAAACAGTAGGAAGTGCATTGAAAATTATTTTGCAGCAAAGTCAATAAAACACTCAAATAATTTTAGCAATAAATATGGAACTGAATATCAACCTAACTTCATTAAAAAAAAAAATCAGTTGGTTCTATGTGTAACTGTCTTTTTTTTAAACTATTATTTTCACTCAGAGAAGCCGCATATCAGCCATCAGTCACCATCACAACCACATTTAGCTGATGCTAACTCCTATTGGTACCACAAACTAATAATTTGGTTTATTTACAACTATAACTGGTAAATGGGTATCTTAGTTTTTAGTGTTTGTACATGTTTTACATATATATGTTATCTTAAGGTAAAACGTATAGGTTGTTTAATAAAATAATAGGAATAATGTTCTTTCATGGTGTGATACTATCAGACAAATGTTGTTAGATACAGTATCAAAATGGTGTTTAATGTTGTATTAGATTTTAACCAGTGGAATGCCTTTATTTATTTAGTCTCTGCAAAAATCTAAGGAATTCTTCTGCTGTAGCTTGAACAGGGTTTTTGAGGACATTTATTTAAAAAAAAAAAAAAAGGGAGAAAAAAATATCACATTCAGTCACCAACAGCATCACTGTTTTAAAACAGGTAATATAAAGTCTGAATCTGTTGCATATATCCTAAATATAAACAACAACGATCATCCTACTATGAAGTTTCACAGCAAAATCCCAAGTACTATCCTGAAATGTTTAGACTTCAGGAAATTAAAAAAAAAAAAAAAAAATCCATGAAGTGCAATAAGGTTCAGGTGGTTTTGGTTTTGATTAATGTTTTAAATATGTTTGGTGCAGCCGCTGCATAAATTTACATCTAAAGCAATTCAAGTGCAGAGCCAATTTAGATATAAATGTGCTGCCTTCCAAATAGTTTTAAAGCTCACAAGGAAGTGCATTGAAATTCAGTTTGCACCAAAGTATGGGCTGATGTCAATAAAACAGCCCCTCTCCATAAACACACATTGGCTTTCACACACAGACACACACTCCTCTCACACTTTAATCAGCCAATATACAGTAACTGCTTATGTGTCGCAGCTAACACCTGTTAGTGTGCTTT
Organism: Apogon hyalosoma; assembly: GCA_037367295.1. Taxonomy (NCBI): domain Eukaryota; kingdom Metazoa; phylum Chordata; class Actinopteri; order Kurtiformes; family Apogonidae; genus Apogon; species Apogon hyalosoma. The sequence continues at coordinate 15,471,374 of JAPQRP010000008.1, read as the reverse complement.
TGTCTTGCGAGCTTATTGTAATGGACAGTACAGTATTTCTCACTCAACCCGACACAAACTCGGGCTGTTTTGTCGAATGTGTTTGCACAGAAGGTTGGTGGGCGCTATAATTTGAAGTTAATGTGTGCAAATATACCGTATATGATAATTGCCAAAACTAAGCAACCACTGCATCGACATACATTTGTTGGAGAGAGTGGGCAAAGGAAAAGACAGATCTAAAACCTGAAATGACACTTATTTTTGTGAAGTTATTCTGACATTTTACAGCAGGGAAGTGTTTCTACCTTGTTAAAAACCAGAAGTGTTAGGTTTTAGTCTTCGCACGACCAGGATTCAGGCTGCGTTTGTCGAGAGTCGTGGGTCTTGAAGGTAAAAGAGAAAGTCTTGTGTGAGACAGAGAGAGAGGGGAAAGAGGGTTGAGTTAGCATGACAACTGCTATTTTGATGGGGCCGAAGCCAAGTATCTCCACATATCCTCTTTCCCTCTCCTATTCATCCAGGGTCCTCCCTTCTTTTCCATCTCCAGAGACCTCCCTCTCCTCTCCATCCCCCGTCTTTTTCCTCATTCTAACCATTGCTTTCCCTTCTTTCTTCCTAAACTCACGTTCTCGCCTTTTCACTCATCTTCCTCCCCCCTCCTTTTTGCTTCTTTTCCTCCCCTTTCTCAACATCTTGCCCTGCTCAGGGAGCTCCACATTCCCTAACGCTGAGCTTAGAGAGTAGCTAGGGAAATAGAGGGAGAGACAGAATATTAATCATCTGCGGAAGGTTTGAATCTGGTTGTTTATTGGTTTTTTGGGGGTTAAAAAAAAAAAAAAAAAAAAAAAAAAAAAAAATGGCGCTGTGTGACCTGCCTGGGCCGTATCATTGGGAAAAGGTCAACCCCAATAGGGAGCGAATTGAAAGAGATGCTGATAAAGTGAAGATCGACTCTGCTGCTTTAACCCCGGCCAGACTCGTCCTCCTCCTCGTACACACACATACTGTACACACATGCACAGAAAAACACACACCACCACAGTCTCGGCTCCAGTTGCCAGGGAGACCGCCATACCAGGGCTCTGACCCAGGAGGTTTGGGACTGTTTTTCAACCCCCCCACCCCCATCAACCCCCAAACGCTGGAGAGATGGCAGCTGTAGGACAGCTGTTCCTACCAGGCCCGAGCCTCAAAACCACAAGCCTCGTCCCACCATCAGTAAAGCCTGGACGGCATTTAAGGGGACAAAAACAGCCTGCAGCCCAAGTGATTAGACACATCTGCCTTACTTGCTAAATTCTTAAGAAAAGGAAGTGGAAAAACAGGAGGCAGAAGACCTGACTGAACAGCACTTTTCTCTATAGTTTGATGGCACTTCATTTGTTTGGGTCCCTTATAAGCAGCGCTGTACAGTTAATTTATTGAATTTACTAGCGTTAACAACTGAGAGTTATCTAAGATGATGCAAGGAAAACAGATATTAAACAAATAATGAATTTTTAATCCACAGGCTACTTCATACGCAGTTGTAACCCAGAGTTTTAATTAAACCATATGTGATACAACACCACTTTTCATATTATGTTTATTACCATTTGCTTCTACAGTACTTGATATGGAAGTAGTTTGGAGCAGGAAAAGCTGATTAATTATCCAATAGAGCTGGACAATAGAGCCACGAAATTAAATCTGGATTTTTTTTTTTCAATCTTATGGACTATTTATGATTTTATTTGATGAATTTCTGGCAATATAAAAGCAAAGACAAAATATGATTAAAAAACATACTTCATTTATTAAAACTACATGACATATATGACTAGGAAACACAATCACAATTAATATACTATGAGGAGCAAACCGTTTTGAGTATGTGTTGAGCAACAAACGTCTCCAAAGGAATAATCTGCTGTAATTTTTTTGTTTTGTTTTACAGTTTTCAGAAAGGAAAACCTTGATTAACTGAATTCAGTATATCAGCCTGGTCTTTTATCCAATCAAATGAGCAAACACGGTCCCAGTAAAACACATTTTGATTCTAAAAATGCATTGTGTAAGTCTAAAATGAACTATATTTGACTTTATCCGGCACCAGATAGCTGTGGAAAATAACATCCAAATCAATCCCTGAAAAAAACATGGATCAATGTTGATCAAACTCAGTGTAATTAATCAGTGAATACAGTGAAAATCAAACTGTAACAAATGTAGGAGGGAGCCATTTTTATTGCCATATTATTTTTTTAACTTTTGACGTATTATTGCCCCTCAAAGTCATTATTTGCCAGTCATTAATATAGTTTAATATTTTAATATAGAAATAGTCCAGAATTTGTTGAAAAACCTATGCTATAAAGACCCAAGAGACAATGTCATTAGCTTTTCTTAAAAACAGTGGGAGGATACAACCAAGTTTTAAAATAAACCCACATAAATTTAACTAATTAGCAAATATCTTGCTTGTGAAGTCTCAAAAGAAAATGTAAAAATATATTGTGGTTTCATGGGTGGGTTGCACCAGGGACACCACAACTTGTCTCTTTTCCATTTTTATTCTCCAAATTGCAGTAAAAAACACAACCAAAAACAGAATAACTTAACAATTTGGTCATTTTATTAATACAGCTTCTGTAACTTCCTGTTGTACTAATTTATGTTTCCTAGATGGTTTACAGCAGAGGTGTCAAACTCATTTTAGTTCAGGGGCCAAATTCAACCCAATATGATCTCAAGCAGGCCGAACTGGTAAATTAATAGCATAATAACCTATAAATAATAGCAAAAAAAATAATAATAATTTTTTTTGTTTTACTGCAAAAAATCCCCAATATATTCTGAAAATGTTTCCATTTACAAACTACCCTTTCACAAAAAAAGAACTAAACAAGTGCAGTTTCAACAATATTATGCCTCAACTTATCATTTATACATATGCATTACACACAATGTTACACAAAAACATTTGGTAACAGGCAGAATACTGTTAAAACTGCATTTAATTTTCTGTAGACATTTCAGTTTGTTCGTACTTGTTCAGGTTAATCACATTTTATTGTGAAAGGATAGTTTGCAAATGTAAATATTTTCATAGTGTAATGTTATTTTTTTCACATTAAACAAAGAAGAAAATTTGTAATTGTTATTATTTGTAGATTATTAGGTTATCATTTTACTTGAGATCACAGTTGGTCTGTACTTCCCAAATTCATCCCGCGGGCCAGTTTTGGTCTGCGGGCCGCATGTTTGACACCGCTGGTTTAGAGGATGTTGTTCATGTGTTTGTGTTATCTCAACTCATGCAGTTGGTACTACTGTACACATCCACTCTGCACCACACACTGGATGCTCTGTCATTTTGCAGTAGTTTGGACATGTGGAAAGGATTGGAAATGGTTTGTTCTATGGTTTCACTCATGAGGTTTTAAGTGTTTTACAAAGATTTCTGTATTGCCTTGCGTTTACTTTCTTCTCGCTGCCCACAAAGATAATTGGCCTAATTTCCACTGCCTGGTCAGACAGGCCACACACTGCTTCCTGGCTGTTTACAGTATTTCTCTGAATTTCCCCTGATACCGACTCTCTGATTCCTATTTGCATGATGTTCCCAAAAGAAATTCCGTTTGGCCTCACTGTGGAGAACTGGTCATGGAGGATGAAAAACGTTCGTGGCGGCAGTTTGGGAAGAACTCGGGCTTACAGAGGCCAAGTTTTACTCACAATAAATGTAAGATTCTGTGACAAAACCATCATCTTGTTGTAATCTCCGCCAACATTGCGAAGAGCCCAAAAAATGCTGCTCGGTCATGTTATAGCTTTGTAGTTCTGCTATAAACTGTAACGGATTCTCTCTCGCGCTCCCATAAACGCACAAGCAGATACTTACAGTAACAGCCAGAGAATGAAGCCAAGTCAGGGCTGTGGTGGTACACTTTACAGTATCCATTACCCCACTGACTCCAAAATACTCGCTGCTCACAGGTGAACACGTTGGTTTATTCAGCGTGTAATAGAATTTGGCAGACCCCTCATCTACCGCAGCCAAAAAAGCCAGTGAGCTGAAACCAACGGCGGGCGGGCAAACCGTGTCAGCTTTAAGATGGCGCGGAAAATTAAAGTATAGGGCAACTGATCTTGCAACTGCAGATCGCACAGTGTAACTGTATTACTACAATGGAGGAACAGAATAATTTCACCAAGATGGATGGCCACCTTTCAATACATTTCAAGGGCAGACGAATCAGTACGGGATCATTACTTCTGTGGAGGGTTGGTTTATTGGTCTGAATTCAGTCTGTGCAGAGACAAAAGTGAAATGCAAAGCGTCGAAATGCTCACAGGAAGGCTGGTAAATCAGAAGCGATAAATTCTGTCAGATGCCTAAAATATTAATCCCTGAAAAGGGCGTTCTAATTATAGTCTTTGCCGTCGGACCACATGATCAAAAATAACTCACATTTTCGTAGCGGCTGGAGCGGAATGTGTTCGTGTGCATTTCCAGCTGTATCTGCCCTGGATTATTTTATTATGCGTGACCCGATGGACTCGCTGGTTGACCTTCAACCCGATGTGGTACATGTTATTGTCTTGGTATAATGGTCTCTTTTTGTATACAAGCCTCATATACACCTGCATCTGTGTTTGCACTCATCTATGCCTTTCTCCGCCGAGATGAAGTGTGAAACACGTGGGCGGTTTGGACCGAGCCGTCCACTCTTTTCTTAAATATATAATTTTTACATATATATCAAATCCTGTTCGTTTGCCAAAAATGAAATTGCTGCCTTGAGGAAGCATCCAAGAGCCTTAGACGTAAAAATAGACGCATTTTAGTTTAACTGGACAGCCAGAGGAATTATGCACGCTTATCTTGTGTCATTTTTTTTTCCATTTTGAGGCACTCTCTCAGCAGTGTTGTCTTTCTCTATAATTAGCCGGAAGAAGGTAGTAGTGTTCTAGAGAGGAAGAGTAACCTGTTCTTTTTTTCATCCAGAGTGCCGGGAAAAGGAGCAGGCTAAGTCAGAATAGTGGTGATTTGGCTCTCCCCCTCCATCTGTTTTGTTTTCCTTCCATCTCCCTCTTTTTGATGAGCTGGGTCTTCAGTCCCCCTTATAAAATCCCATTAGCTCTTAATGAAGTCGGGCTCCTAGCCTCTCGGCCTCACCTCATTTAGCACGATTGTCTGGCGGCCATTAGCATGGAGGCAATTACAGCCGCACGACAAGAGTAATTGGAAATGCCGACAGGGACCCTGAGAAATGGGAATAAATAAATATAAAAAAAATATTCAAACTAATAAGCTTCCATTCAGATGGCAGGGAGGGAGCCGCATGTGTCTAAGTTAAATCAACATAATTACAATTAGGGTTGGTAGGGTAAAGAGCCCGGGTGAGAGAGAAATGGATATGAAGGATTGGAGGATGATGGGTAAGGATAGAGGTAGGAAATGTGATGGAGGGAAATGTGAGATCAAACAGTGAAGCTTATAATGAAGAGCATAAGCGTGAACCTAAAATCATGTAACACAAAGGTCAGTGAAGGAGTACTGTGGCGTGCACCGGGTTGCATTTAATCTCTTTTGATTCAGAGATAGATTTTTCCGTTCTGTACCTAAAGTAGAACCTACAATCAGTTAATTACTTTAGAAAATCCCTCTAACCTAAGGCCAAATCGCAGGCCTCAGACTTTGACAAATTCTTCTCTAAAGATGGTGTGATATTTACCTAGGCAGAGGAGGTTGAGCGAGTTACACAACGATTTCCGCTGCTGCCCCTTGTGGAATCTAAAATGGCAGCGTACAAGATTTCATATCTGCTAAGACCATAAGAGCTAGCGTTGACTTTCAGAGCTAAAATCAAAGCTTACTTAATCACACAGTATCTATAGAAGATACCGTGTAAGCTACAAACGCATCCGTATGATTAATATGCACATCCAGGCATTTTGATTTAACTACAATCACACAAAATGAGCATGTAAGCCTGGCAGGAAAAAAGGGCACAACAGTGAAAACCTGCTACTCTAACTGAGACTGAAATGAGATGAATTTCTCTCCATGAACAAGGCTAAATGAGGCCGTAAACACCTTATACCAGCGGTCCGCAAACATCTTATTTGTAATAACACGCTGTGTTTGTGAGATGAATTCCTGGGATGAATTACAGCAGATTATATTATTTTATTGCCTTTTATTACCACCAAGGAGCTTATGTTTTTGGTCCGGTTTGTTGATCTTCCAGCTAGCAGGATATCTCAAAAGCAGATTTTTATTAACTTTTATGGACAGTTGACTCTCAATTCGTTTTTTTGTACAAAGGTCTAATATTTCTAATATTTGTGTTGAGATTCAAGGAAGAGGCTGAGGTGTTCTCTGAGTGGTTCAAGTTTATATAAGAAAGCAGTGAATAAAGAATAAAGAAAGTTTGACATGATCTGGATCTGAGCTTGTAAATAACAATATATGATCAAATGTAAAACCCAAGTTAGACGTTAATACAAGGAATGTCTGTCTGATAGTAGCAAATGATAACTAAATTACATAATCATAAAGAGTCATATTTACTGGTCTGGACGGACTTTTTGGTTCCTATAGGAGAAAATGTGCAATAAATAAGACTCATGTCTTTGCATTAATTATATATGTAAGGATTAACTATTATTATTACTTATTTGTTCAGTTACTGTCTTCTTTTTGTCCAGTCATGGATAGGTTTGTACAGATTTTCCAAACTCTCACCACCAGGAGGAAATCTTGTATCAGAACACACTTAATTCAACCCAAACAACTAAAGAATCAATGTTATGTAACCACTGTATCACTCACTGTATTAAGGTATCATTAAATTTTCTTCTTCAAACTAAAACTCATAGACGTTTATTTTAATAGTCGCACAATATGCAGTGTCTTATATTTTTCACATGTGGCATCAGCTGATAGTTTACATTATAGCTCTGTTAGCTTCGATCTACTTTTAGACAGAAAACAGCCACAGTAAAACCACAAATCACCTCCGTTTTCTGTACGGTTTGTGTTGTCAACAGCTGCACTAAAGATCTGTTTGGAATCGAACAAACAAGGTCAGAACTGTCACAGTTTAGTCTGAACCGCGGATCAATAAATAGCAACTAAGCAAATACAATAACATCACATAATAACGTTATATCTTCACAAGCCACAGAAAACTCACCTGTGTAGAAGAAACGCTGCAATTTAAGCATCAAACTCCATTCTATTCATTTAGAGCTGAATCCAGTGGTGAAAACAAGTGCTTCTTGTTTTTATCACTTCTTCACTGTCTTTGACTCTAACAGTTAATTCTTAGTGGTTCTCATCTGGTCACTTTCTGATGCTTTGGTCAAAGGCCCGTGGCATTAGTTTTCTTCACCATGGGAGGCTGGCAGAGTGACTCATTACTCCCTCTAGTGGACACATAAATCCCTCGGCCTGTCACTGGTAATAAATCCAGTTCATATCTCTATAATCCAATACATTGTCATCTTTGGCAGAACTTCACAGCTCTTTCTTGTAAACACCAATGATAATTCTACTCATGTTTTATATATATATATATATATATATATTTGAAAGTAAATATGCTACTTATAGCCCCTTAAATTTTGTTTAAACTTTTTCTTGTCTGATCAAGAACCTCTTGAAAAAAAACTTGTAAAAATCTGCCCCATTTCAATAAAAAGTAAATCAGAAAATCCGATGAGCCTTTCGGAAGTTCTACTGTTGTGTAACAGCAACAAATGTAGGCTATGCTGTTAGAATGTCTGTTGCTCACAGGAAAGCTTTTGACCTGAGAGGCTACATGTTACTGAACAACAACTCCAAATAATGTTAACGTGTAGGGTTGAGAAATATCACCTAGATTAATCTGAAAAGTTGCCTAACGACTTAGGAACAGTGGGAAAGTCCTGCAAAAACAGCAGGCAGCAGGCGTGGTGCCAGATTGCCATGGCATCTCTCGTGTTCACCTCATGAGTTGGTGGTGGTGGGGGGGGGGGGGACTCCACCA